>JAHWFP010017360.1:0-52058 GCA_023313725.1 Lithobius niger | reverse complement strand
GACTTCTTCTTGGCGTTTGCTCAGCCCCCTCCCACATATTACTGCTGTCATACACGTGATTAAAACTTTTACATTTTTTTACATAGCTGTATATAATGTACTTTATGTAAAATCGGTAAAGAGACTTACAAAGAAGCTTACGTAGGTTTTTGAGCCGCTGACCGAACATTGGAAAATGTTGACTCTACCCACTTCTACAACACATGAGAAAACAGAACGGCCGAAACGGGAACTGGAAAAGGAGGAACACAACGATTCTGATGGTGTGGAATTTGGATTCTACGAAAATGGGCACTAGAAGTAAAGTCGCCTAATATCATGTAGCTGTCACCTCCTAGAGTGGAAGAAATGCCCAGCGATATTGAAGTACCACCAGTAACTCCCACTTTGTGTATGCTGGAACGAGCAAAGGACACAAGTACTCTCCGGTTCTTTCTAAACCTTCAGCCTCATGTCGAGTTTTAACACCGCATGCATTGCCGCGGAGAACACTCAAAGTTTGTTGCCTAATAAGGTAATCGGACCTGCAGCTGCCATCTTTTTGGGACTACACTTTAATCGGACGAAAGATGCCGATCCTGCCATTTGGGATACGTCACAACTTATAGTAACGAGATATGGAGATTGTGGATAAGGTCGTGAAATACAAGAGAATGACATTGTGGTGGCAGGAAAGCTATATGTCGGGCTTAGACAGTTGTGGAGTCTGCTGTTGTTCAAAGACTTGCAAGATAGAACCTGTTCACTAGACGTCTTCACATCCTACGGCAGTTTTCTCAAATATACTAATGCTATTTACCAAAACAACGATCATCTAACAAACAAACCGAAAAGTTATAGATTGGCAAAATATTTGAATATTTATCAAACCCATCTGGGAGGACATTAAAACCTTTAAAACTAGGAAAGTATTGACTAAAAAGGTTTATCCAGTTCGAGTGGAATATGTATGTTATGATTATCCGAACCAGTTGGTTAACAGATTAAGGGTACTCTTCGAGACCAAACTAGGTTGTGGTGACAGCCATCAAAAAGAAATTATCGACATTCTATCCGATTAGAAAAGTGAATGTTATAACTTCCACCCAAAAGTTTACGATTAATCAAAGTATATTTCGTGAATAATAAAAAAACGTACAACATGAAATCGTTAGTTCAAAAGCCTCACAAACGAGCGAGACAAATTTTCCACGCTGTATCGCCAATGTGTTAAGCCTGAATAATCTTTGGAAAGTAGATTTCGTCAATATGACGTCATTTTCTAATCAAAACAAGGGCAACAAATTTCTGCTTACGGTCATCAATGTCATGTCAAAGTAAGCTTGGACTGCACCGATCAAGTCAAAGTACTGATTCCAGGGTTTTAAGTTCAATGTGCCGGCCATTCCTGTTTTTTTTAGGATTGCTATTTTTAGATCTCTTTTTTTTTTTAGAATGTATGGGGGAAATGTTGCTTGCAGCTTATTGAAAATGTTGCTCTTGGTATTTTTTAGTTATCTGTGCCCTTCTTTCCGATGGGTCCCCCTCCAATCCTACCACATTTGAAAGTCTTTGTGGGTGCCTGTGGTGACAGTGAAAAAATATGTCTTCCTACCATTGCCATGCCAGCAGTGACCAGAGGAAGTTAGATGAAAACTGCGAAGCACTCGAACTCTAAATAGTTAACATACAGGGTAACTGGACCAGGGACACAGGTGGCTAAATGAAAATTTATTCCCGGGCCAACTGTAACTCTGGATTACCTCTTCTCCCCCTCCTCCGATTTTGGATTTTTGACTTCTTCTTGGCGTTTGCTCCGCCCCCTCCCACATATTACTGCTGTCTTACACGTGATTAAAACTTTTACATTTTTTACATGGCTGGCATATAATATTGTTTATATATAATAGGTAAATCGGTAAATCGGCGAAGAAGCTTAGGTAGGTTTTTTGAACTGCTGACCGAACATCTGAAAATGTTGACTATACCCACCAGACTGGACGAGACTGTGCGGCTGCTTTTATCTCGATTTTGAGAAACAACACAGCACCCAAAACATCTAGGAGTCGATCGAAGATACAACGATAACTTTCAAGAATTGACGAAGAAGCAGAAAATAGTAAGTATTCTACTTACTCGGACATGAAAGTGACTGTGGTCAAACGTTTCAACAGATCATTGAAGTAGTTGGTGTCTAAATATTTTATGAGAAGAGGGAACCGTAAGTGGGTAGAAATTTTGAAGAAAATTTTTGTGCAGTAAAACGGAAGATATAATAAAAGTATCAAAATGAAACCCTCCGATGTTACGATCAACGATGACGAAATATTCGCCACGTCGGATCCAAGAAACCTACGATGATGCAAAAGTATAAGGGTAAGGATCTCGTGTGTGCTTCTAAGATAAAGGGGAAATTTGATGAAGGATATGAGCAGACACGGACGAACGAACTCTTTACGAATAAAAAAGTATGGAAAACCAACCCAGTCACTAACATACTGAAGGCACACAACAGAACTCCGGTTTGTGTTGCTTTTTCTACGAACATGAACTACAAAAAAAGATGTAAGGGAAGGGAAAAGATGGAAGATTTTTCATAAAGTGTGACGAAAAATATAACTCGGTGGATGAGGTAACTAGTCTGATTAAAAAAAAAATTTATTTCCTCTATTCGCAGACAGAAAATTGGAAAATATACAATGAATTTGGTAGTATTTAAAAAATGACGTCACTGCTCGTTTTCATGGGGCTGCTATCTTGGATAATTACATCACGTGGTGTTTTGGGGGGGTAACTCACCCGTGAATTGGGATCATTGACCCACGACCTTGACGGTGTGGTCATTGACCCTTAATTTTGGACTTTGACCTTTGAGTCATTGACCATGACCTAGACCTTAGGGTCATTGACCATGCCCTTGACCTTAGGGGCATTGACCATGACCTTGACTTTTATCTTTGACCTTGCGATCATCGACCGTGACTTTGACCAAGATCTTTGACCTTGGTGTCTATGCGTGTGTTTGTGTATGTCTTTTAATACAGCCCTTCCCCCACTAACTTACTATGCGATGAAAACTTAGTTATAGTGTTTTCATGAAAGTAATAAATACTCTTTTTTTAATATATATTCTTCAAGATATTAATGGGTTACGCATAACGAAAAGAGTTTTTAACTTGTCTACATTTAACATTCAATTTAGAAGGAAATAATGTCAGCCGAAATTGGCCGAATTTATTTCAGGTAAGCCTAAAATTAGCCTAATTTTTCATGTAGTCCTTTGAAAATTTAAAAAAAATTCGGTTTCAGGGACTGCTGCACAATCCAGTAGTTCTTTGAACTGGAAGAGGCCAAAAACCCAAAGACTACCACAATGAAGGATTGCTACAGAATGAAGTTAAAAATTACATCATTCCAAAGCGTATGGGGGCACATAAGAAGGAAGTTCATGACGTCTTCCACTGCAGCTTCACAGTACAATTCTGCAGTGTCAATTAGCCAATATCGTTCAGGTGCCCTTTCCGTACAATATTGCTAGTTCAAAGCTTGGATTAACAAAGGCAAGGATGACCTTGGGTGCGAGTTTAACTCTACTGCCGTTGACAATTATTGAATAGGTCACGACCCTGAACCTTAATTAACCAGCAGACCCTGATGGGATAAATTTTGGGTCCAGCAGACCCTGATGAGATAAATAATTTGCTGTTTCATTCCATTCTACATTGAAGGGCCTTAGCACCCATTACACCGATAACATACAACAGTTCAATGAAAGAGCTAATATTTACAGAAAATAGGAAAAATTACATTTTCATTATTTCATTGTAAGATGCTTCGTTAGTAGTCACTTTGTACGTCATTTCCTGTTGTATGGAATACATCATACTTATTATTGCAGAACACTTACCATTATTTTGGTTAGTGAGAATCGGTAATTATCGTATCCTGGGTCACGTCCGTCGTTCAAAATGAATCGGACTGCTGTGTTTGAACCCTGACTGGGAATGGTATTGCCTAAAAAAGGAGAGTTACGACTAACCTTAAATTGTAACCAATTAAATTTTAATATTTTGATAAATAGACCCTAATTGGCATAAGAAACAGAACAAAAACAAGATGTAGTAATTATGTGTTTTATATTTGAAAAAATGAACATTATTTACCTAATTCGCTAATACAACAAATAACAATAAATTCACAATTTCAATAAACAATGAAACCCAAGGGGGGATAGTGTCTACATAGCCACAATAGTGTCTACCTCAGAAATAAGAAAACTCACCAAACAAATATTAATCAACCATCCACCACAATCTACAAAAATATGTCATTATATTGCACACTAGTAGGCCCCGTGCATTTGCTGCCAGGTGGATTGAGTTTCCCGGTTTAAGCCCCTTCCGGTGTTTGATCTTCTTAGGAAATCAAACCGCGTGTGCAATATTTTGTTATTTGACTGATCCAATAATATTACTCTTCCGCAATGCAATCTGGTGTAAACCTAAGCGATCCTCCTCCAAGCACTGACATGTGAATTTCTCGTCAGATATTAGTGTAAGGGACTTACCCTTCCTACGTTGCTCCCCGTCTCCTTTTCTCATGCTTCTCTTCTCCCCTCTTTTCACCCTTCTTCTTCCGTCCTCATCATCCCCTCCTTTTCTCCCCTCTTTCCCCCTCCCCTCCATTGCCACAACTCTCCCATACTTGTTCAAAGGGACAGTATTTTAGGGAATTTTTCTCCGAGGGTTTGCAAGTGTTAATGGGACTTCCCTCTTTTCTCTCCTTCCCTTCGCCTTTCCCTTTCTACCTCACCCCTCTTTTCTCCCCTCCTCCTCTTTCCCTTTCCATCATCACTTCTTCCATGTCTTCTAGTATCTCTCATCTCCCTTCTCCTCTGCTATTCTTTCCCCTCTTTTCCCTTCTCCCCTGTTCCTTACCCTTGCCACAACCCTTCCATGTAATGGGACTTTTCTGCTAAGGTTTTCCCACAGCACCAGAAAAGACGCATATTTACTAAATATATTTTTAAAAAACCCTATCACTGAGAAGTCAGCAGTCAATATGCATGCAAGCCCCTGCTACAAGTTAATCTCCGTGATTGTTTCTCCCACTTTAGAAACAATTCTTTTTGGTATCACACACCGGCAATTCTTGTATGTTATTTTTCTTCGTTTACAGAGGTATCAACGCTATCACATGCATTGACTGTTGCTGCTCACTTTAAGACAATTCAACTATTCTGCAAGTCAGCATCTACGAACTAAATGTGTCTTGTTATCATATCGAGTTGTCAATTTCGAGGCTCCAATTAACAACCTATCGACGTTCAGTTTAAAGTTATCCATTTTTAGCTGTAATACGGATTGTTTTTTTAGGTCCTCAACGGAAGTTGAAGGTGTAAACCGATCGCCCACCGCTATTGCAACATTCATGCGACCAGACACAGTTTGCAAGGGAGTAACCGGAAGTGTGAATATTGGTAGTAGCCCGAAAGTGGCGGAAGTTGAGCATAAGTCGCTATACAGTCGCTACTACCATTTGTTATTATTTAGGGACCGAGTAAACAAGAAAAACCGGGTTAGACAATTTATTTTCTATTTGCACAGAAAATAACACATTTATTATTTTATTGTATACCGAACGGGAGCGCCAATATCCGACTCCACCAAAATCTGATTCCACCAAAATCCGTCAGTGTGTATTCGAGAAGTGATTGCCACCTGCTGTGCTGTACTTTGTAACAATGTTTCTTTAGCATTAATGTTTTTTTGGTTTGATTTTTCTCACTGCACAATCAGCAACAAATACCTTCTAACGCAAACCTTTTCACTTTTTTTTCAAATTTGCATAAGCAATTTTAACTTACCGAATGATATAAGATAGCATACACCCAGGTAGGTTTCTATTTTTTTCAGTCTGTGTAATGAGTTGTCTGTCTGCCAAGTGTTTGTCAGTGACTAGAACAAATGGAAAAATATTAATTGAAGTGTATAAGTTTCTTTATTTACCACTACAATGGTACTGGCCTAATAATGTATAGTACGACATCTTTAAAATCACACACATTCTTGCAGTTGTACTGAGGTGGAAAGAAGCACAGATAAACTCCATCAGATGACTTTGTAGAGGGTGGTCGGGACCACAAGCAACGTGAACAAGTAAGTTCAGAATGGTCGGCTGCTTGCCAAGGGAATGCCGGATCGAAACCCACAACCGATCAAGATACATATCAGAGTTCAAGAAGGTCTAATTTACTTCATATGCTACTAATTTGGTTATGAATTGAGCTTTATAAGCAGTTTCATTTTCCTTCACATAAAACCCGGGTAAGGGTGGTCTTGCTGATTGTAAATCCAGGTAGGAAAGGGCAGAAGTTAAGCAAAAAGCTGCAGTTGTAAACAAAAATGCGTTTCATAAACTGGTTTCCGGAACTGCATTTGGCAACAAGAAATACAGGGCCTGAAAAACTGATGGCAGAGGAAGGATTTATCTCACGGGACAGTACTAGAACTGAAAATAACTGATGTTGTAACTGAAAACATAGACTGATTGTGTGGCAAAAGTACCGACCTGAATTGCGGATAACTTGTTAAGGCTGAAAACGAGGAATACCACGCAAACGTTGACTGTAAATATGCCTACATGGCTTAGACCTATCACTCTAATAGTTTGCTGTAGGCCTATCTACAAGTGAGAACTTGCTGGACTTATAAAAAGAAAACACCTTTTTTTGTTATGATACTTAGTTTTTCTATTTATTTATACATTTTCATATTTTTTTCACCTTTATTGACCTATCTTTATTCTTGACACTACGCTAAAATCAAATGCAAATTTAATAATAAAAACTAGTAAATGAAAGTTGTTAAAATACGGATTAAGGATATCCTGACGTTTCTGGTACTCTGAAGTTATATATATATATATTTACCAGGATCAATCATGTTCTTCAGTTCTGTGTGATCTAGAAAATATAGCGATCAAAAATTATTTTTATCTGTATACTTCGTTCTAATCCTGCGTTTATATTGATTACAAAATGATAATTTTTAATTGGATTCAATCCGCACGTCTTATTTCTCAAATCAGTATTCATTTCCCTTCACAGGCGTTGTGCGTTTAAGCCGAAAAAGCAACGGTAGAGATTTAAGCCGTAATTTGGTGTCACTAACTAACTAATGTGCCATTTAGCTTTCCCTTCCGTAGTTTAGTGTAAAAATACTTACGTTGTAGATATTCACTTCAATACTGGATAGGTATGCCCCAGAGGCGTTCCAAATGTCCATAAAAGTCGTATTTTGTTTGAAGTAGTTTAACATCTTCTCAATTGGCCAATCCTTCAAGAAATAAGCTGTAGGTGGGCAGAATGTTACTGCCGGGAGAGTAACGCTTGAATTGGCAACGAAATATGTATCAACTAGGGTTGGTTCATCTAAATAGTGGCCAACACGTTCACCAATTTGATACGAACACAGCAAAAGAAAGAAAACAGATACCAATAGCCAGAGCAATCTAAACAAAAGAGGATATTTCTTCACAGTCACTTGACGGAATCCTGGTATATCAACTGACTCTTTGTTTTCATCAGCTGGTTTTTTACGAGATGGTAACGAATTTTGCTTAAACTTTGAATTAAAGTGGACAACTGTCAAATGGTTCATCCTCCTCGGTATTCCTTTATCCATAGTTTTATCTGTTCAAGGGGGCAGATAAAAAATACGTGTGAGACAATTTCCGTAGATTACAACACATATCAACTTCAAAAAATGTCAACAAAAAAAGGGGATATAGATGCTTCAACAACTCGTGTCAGCAACTGTTTGACTAATTTTTTTTGCAATAAATGTTGGCAGTTTCCTCGCTCCTGTCGTATTCCCTACATACATCGCCTATTTGTCCAGAACTGAAGCTGTTGATAATATATTATAATCTCACTATGGCGTAACCTTATTTTAATTGCTGATTTTATTCATTACTCTAATAAAATCAGAGGATTTGTAGATTTTTTTATCTAGTCGATAGTCGTTACACATCGCAGCTCTATGTAAAACGTAACGTTGTTGTCCATGTGTACGCTTCGGATTTTAATGAATACTGTTCTTACTGAAGCGTATAAATGCAAAACGTAACATTGTTGTCCATGTGTACGCTTCAGTTTTATATGAATACTGTTCTTACTGAAGCGCATAAATGCAAAGACATGGGTAGTAGTAGCTATATGAATTTTTTTATTCAAGGTTATTTAAACGCTGTTGTTTGCGAATTAACGCGTTCTGCAACAAATCGCAGCAGGTGCGAAGCGAAATATTAATAATTGACTGATTTTTTTTTGCTATGAGTGTGTTTGTCAGCTTGGAACACGACAACAAAGTCAGTTTTGCACTGATATGGATGAAATCTCATGACAAGAGCGTTTGGTGCATCAACTTTACGAATTCTAAGATGAAATTCCTACCTCAGATGTATTCGGCAATTTTCGTGTTTTAGCCCGATTCTTGAAACGATTCTCAGCATTGGCGGTAAGAGAGTCCAACAGAGAATTCGATCTAATAGGCTAGCGTTCCCATGTACGAATCTGCGTGCTTCACTTGCTTACAACAATGTAGCTTCTGTAAATACGAGTTAGCCTGTCTCTTTACGATACTTAAAACCCAGATGCATCCAAAACACCAAGGAAACAAATGCATAATAATAATAAACACTTATTCGCCATTATAGGCGTGAAACGGAAATGCAAGGGCTCGTTGGGACCACTTATAGCGAACCCGAAATGAAAAAAGTAAGGCTGATGAAGGAGATTTTAAGAAGTGAGGATGAAGCTGGATGTTATGGAAAGGCTGGGGAATATTCAGGAAGAAGGAGGAACATGATGAGATTACGTGATGAGGCAGAGATGAGGCAGAGACAGTCTTGTCATTAAGGAAATTCTATGCAGGTATAACTCGCAGGGCGAAAAAAATATTTTCGCATGTTAGTGTTAAATCTAGGAAGGACTAACTTAACACAATTTTCCCTGGTCTTAGTTCCCCAGAACTTAAGTTCCAGAACATAAGTTCCCCAGAACTTAGTTCGAATATTGGTACAGAGTGCAAAGTCTTGTAAGTTAAGAAAAGGTCCGCCTATAGGCGTCGGCACTCAAGGGTTTCCACTTTGTGGATTTTAGGACGCTGGTGATACTCCATGTTGTGCATGCCCGGAAGTGATTTGGTATACTTTCTTTGTACGGACTCAATCCTGTCAATATCCTTGAGGAGATGAGGAGACCAAACCTGCCTATAGCACTCGAGTAATGGACGGACGAGACCTTGAAGGCTCAAAGCCTGGTTGGAAGATTCCCCGAATTGAAACAGCGGTGCACCTCGTCGGATCTATGGCTGGCCACAGTGGTGATAATGTTGTAGAGTGTGTTGAACTTCAAGTCGGACTGGGACCAAAGACCTAGATCCCGGAAGTGTATTATAGTGGAGAAAGCAGAGTCTGCACTTTATGTCGGCAGTGGAAGTGATGACGGCCCTATTAGTACTTGGAACTCATTATGATCCAGTTCTTCTTCTAAATGTGGTTCATTTCTAAAAAATTACATTAATAACTTGTTTCCAGGAGTAAAGCATTCGACAGTATCACGGCTTCGTCCTAATGTACGACGGAATATAGCTCCCAGCAGGCAAATTTTGTACTACAAAATACATTAACCTCAAAGGTAATATTAAAACCCATTTTGTGTTTGACATTTTACCCCCTGGCAACGTCTTTACCTATGTAAGAACGAATCCAACACAGAAGCAAGCGACTAAATACACATTTACTTTTACGATCGCGTCTGGGTATATCTGCCACCACGTATGAGATGAGCTGTAAAAATGACAAAAAGAGCGACCGCGTTTTTTTAAACGTATGAGTTGGGCAGCAACATTTTTTTGTAATTTATGACTTATTCACCCCTAAAACACTTACACTACGGTATATTATGGCAAATGACTCTGTGCTATTAATGTTGTGGTCGGAACACTAGCCTTAATAGATCGGGGTTCCCTTAACACTGAAGTTTTCCAGTGTTTTATCTTAATTTTCATGCGTTTTTTTTAACAATTTCGTCAGTTTTTCCGAGTTTATTTGACTTGGAAGGAGTGAAAACCCCAGCCACCTCGGCCCCTCCTTGGCATCTGCCCTTTAAGCTGAAAAGATCGTTACAAAGCAACACATTCAACGATGGATTATATTTAGGAGGTAAATCCTTTGCATGAACTAAGCGAAATTGAAGGTCAGTTATTTGTTAAGCTTTAATCGATCATAAGAACTAAACCACTGAAATTTAATTTTAAACATTAGGCAAAACAAAATAAAAACTATAGAGCTAAGTTTTTGGACAAACATTTCATAAAAAAAATACCAACTATGCGGCACTCCTTTGCACCATCATCTAAGCTAAAAAAAAAAAGGCATAAAAAAATGCAGCTACCTTTATGACATGAAAATAAAAGTTTAAAGTATCAGGATAGTACATCACAATCACGAATTACGAAAATAAAAAGCCAAAAGTGCTACAGAACAGTTCAACACCACGACGTTTCGAAAAAGTTCCTTTTTCGTCATTATGTTTACTTAAAACATTTTTACATGGCTAAGCCACCAAGTCACCAGTTTTTAAAATCAGTACATAATAAGTTAAAAACTATAAAATCCTTAATTTCCCCTCTCAGAAGAGACAGAAAAATATGGCAAAGGACAAGCCTCACCTGCTCCTTGGAAAAGCAAGTTGCAAGTGAGCTGTAGGCTGATCTAGCTGCTTGTGTCATCATGGGGTAGTCCATTTGGAGGCACGGATTTTATTTATTGCGTTTTAATATTTTCTTTTAAAATTTCTAATATAAGATTTTTAATAATGGGGAAATATTCTTGAAAAAATTTACTCTCGGGAATTAGGTGTTTGTGAACTGGTGGTTGATGAGAATGAATCACTAATGTTTCTAGGTTAAGACGTGCTCGGGTTTGGTCTAAGGCGGGGGTGTGCCCTGTCGCAAAACAGTCTGTTGAAATTAGGGTCTTAAGACAATGTTGTCCTAGCGAATTTGATGCGACTTTAAGTATGAAATATGATTTATGGGGAGCCAGGCGCTCCTTCAGATTTTGTTGGCTCTGGCTTGCATAGGTGGCAGTGGATGTAGCAATCCCTCAAGGAATACGATAAACTGTGTTTCGGAAGTTCATTTTGTTATCTGCTATGTTATTGTTTTGATGGTGCATTTAATCGGTTTGTTGGTTCGATTTCCAAGTGAAGGCATAGAGTCCCAAGCAACAAAAGAACAACACCAACAACAAGAAATGGCCATACACTTAACGCCGAACGGTTCCATTGTCATCCTAAAATTTGTAATCCGTCAAAATAGTCACGACACGACTCCAAATACCGAATTGCATTGGTCATTGCTAATAATGGTAGAAAATTTTACGTTTAACAAGGAAGTACATGCTGAGGCTTACATTAGGCTTACATTCGTCCTTGATTAAAAGTTGCTTTCTGTATTTCACACAAAATAGCCATTACACGTACAGACAGAAACATCCTAAGTACTAAGCTTAACAATGTCGAGGCCCCGCAGTGGCCAAGCCATTGTTGAGCTCAGTACGAGAAAAGCGGGTAATAACCTATTTATCACCCAGTCGCGTAACAATCGAAAAGCTCATTCACTGTCATTGTTAATGCAACATCGTCCTTGTTCGCTGAAGGGGCAAATCGCATTAGTTTTCGTGTTTTGTGTAAACATTGTTGCACGCACAGAGGAATTGTCAAGTTTTCTGAGCAAAAGAACGTCAGCACGACTCGTTCTTTGTTGTGCGCGTTCTGGCACTTTGTCGATCACAGTACTACAGGCCTCCGGACCTGGGATGAAGGTGTCAAGATTGTTGCATTGTTACAAGGATTGTAGTATAGTCCTGAGATCGTCAAAACTGGGTAATAAGGTTAAATCTCACCTACGGGTGCGGTTTAAAGTATACAGGGTGGTCCACAAAAAACTGACGACCCAACATTTTCTAAGTCCATCTTTTCTAGTTAGCACCCCTCAAACCAGGAGAGGACAAAATTCTTCCGTTTCATTAGATTCTTCCGTTTCACTGGGTCGTCTTTTTTTGAGGACCACCCTGTAGTGTAGAAGGGTTTCATCTAGAAGCGCGCTAGCAATTAACTCATCAAGTTCTGATTGATAGATTTCCATGGAGTTTAATTGTTAGTGTCTGATTGTTATTGTTTATTGTTTTTGTGAGTTTGGGCGAAGGTTAGCTGGCTAATTCTCTTACCCGAGACATTAAACCGACGTTTTGTGGTATTGAATACTAAACATTAATGCGACAGAAAGCTTTGTATTTTGTGTAGATTGATGGGGTTTACCGAGTAGACAAAAGAAAATCCTGTTTCACAGCTGTGTATAAAGGATTTCAATACCTCCACATCATTGATTTTATGATAACCACTATTATTACTTATTAGTAGCTAATTCCACTGAGATGAAATAAGTTAAGGGACAGATATGATTGACATTTGGCATTTAGACGCCAATTGGTGCTGTTTATGAGTTAAAATTAGGGAGGTTTTAACTCCAAAGATTGTAATCCTATTTTCGTGAACGTTGGGAACACGCTCTGTGTTATCAAAATAATTATGCTCCACCCCCGAGTAACAATGCAGCCTCGGTTAACTTATTGTTTCCGTTTCACAATTAATGTATGGAAGCGGCTAAAATAGCATCTGTGGTCCAAACATAGCCCTTGGCGGGTAAAGTGGCGTTAAGGATACTGAAGCAAAATGTCAGGAAACCAGTGGAGAATGGAAAACACAATGACGAGAGTGGTGAGAGGGTTATTAAGCTGCCAACCTGGGAGTAGTTGCAAAGGCTGCATCGAGGAACATCGAGGAACAAAATGACTAACAAGATGTAGTTCGTGTGTGTGATGGAGGGAAAACCATATCTTTGTGACCATTTTGCGTCTGCCTTGGCTATGTTTTCGTATTTGTAAAACATTGTAGCATTGGGTCCATTGAGATCGAACAATGTGTATGAAGTGTTGGGAGTGGATTGTGAAACCAAATGAACGATTTTGGAGGCAAATATCACTCGAATTGGCGGCTCGGCCAGCAAGCTTATTGACCTTGTAGATTTAGAAGTAGTCTGCCAGATCTTGTGGATGCCTCACTTTGTCGAGGACAGTGAAGTGAGTGATGCATTTTGACATTATGGTGAGGTTAAAATGATAATCCGAGAACGTTCTAAGGTGGCGGGAGCAACACAATGCTTTACTGAAATTCGCATGGTGGTGGTCAGTCTCGAGGTTGGGATCTCAGTTCCGCAATGTTTCGGACATTGTTACTCTAAAGGGCAGCATGCCTAGTCAAGTAACCATCCCAAATAAACCAATGCGATGTCTATGGTGTGGATTTGTGGGCCAAGTTCGAAATAGGTGTCAGTCTGTGCGCTGTGAAAGATGTAAGTCATTCCGCGAGGGGCCGTGCTCGTTTGCAAGTGAATCAAGGGCTTCCACTCAAGATCCAAGGGCAGAAATATTAGAGGTTGACCACAACGAGGTCGCTGACGTAGACATAGACGAGGGCCAAGCCCAAGAACTGGTGGCTATCTGCGGTGAAAAAGACGTAGCACAAACCATAACCCATTCCAATGACGCATCTAATGTACCGTCACATGCAGCCAGGAATGAGTGTTACTAAGACTTTCAGTCCACGAAATAAAAGGGGCAAAGCAAGTCTCGTAGCCTCCATCTCCCTCCCCTTTAAAATTGCCTGCATTGGGCTTGCGTAATAAATCCGAAGCCATTCTGTAAGATTCGTCGGTTGCAACACAGGAAGCCGGAGGCCACAAGTGGGATGCCTCTATTGCTGGAGTGCGAGGATGGTCATAACTTAGGCCTAGGTTAGATGGCTACACTGGAGCATAATCTACATTGTTGGAATGCCCGTGGCGTGAATGGGAAGTTGTGAGCACTGTATGGGTGATGCCGGGATGGAATATGGTTCTATCCAACGGCACCACGGGCAGAGGAAGAGCCTTGTGAGACAAGATCCTACTTCGGCGCTGTATTGTGCCAAGGGTACCAAGCTTGGATAGTGTGGCCCTCGAAATTCTTACCAGAAGGCAATGAATGATGATTTTAAGAATATATCATTTGGAAATATTGATGCTACTAAATGGGCTGTGTGTGTCAGATCACTAAAATGTGATTTCTTAATCCATGTGGATTTTAACGTGCACCACCCTCTTTGGAGTATTAACAGCACTCCTTATGTAGTGGTCGTTGCAAATATTCTGTTGTCCTCCGATACCATTTCATTAAATCGTCCCGAGCCAACGTTTTCCTGATGGTATGAAAATAACTATCAGGAAACCATATTGAACCTCGTGTTGCACTAGGCTCACTTGGCATCGTCCATAAAGATCAGAACTCCTGGTGATATGTACGGAAGTGAACATGTACCGATTTTGGCGTCCGGACTTGGAGTGGATGACCGTCTGGATAACCCTCCTAGAGTGCAGATAACTAGTATCGGGGTCTTGTTCAACTACAATGTGTAATTGTGTATGAGACACTTTGTTAAGGCGTAATAAAGGAAATGGGAGCAAGATAAAGGGAAGTAGCTTGACGCCTCCGTGGTGGACGCCAGATTGCCACCAAGCAGTGGCGAAACGGAGATAGGCATTCCCACACTTTACATGGCTTTAGTCGGACCAACGCTGGATCAATTTCCGAACAAGAGAAAGACAAAAAAGAATTTGCGGAAATAAAGAAAGGACGTTTGGAAGACAGTAGCTTAGAACATTACCCTTTCAACAAAGGCGTCGGAAGCATTAAGAATGGCTTCCCTTGTGGCCCTCAATTGAGCACTGGAATGGATCATCTTACCAAGTGGCTCGTTGGTGAAAATTCAAGCAATGGTGGAGGCAGTTAATGACTGGTTCCACTCAGTGTATAATGCCCCACAGCCATTGGTGGATTGGACTCTGATTATGAATTCAGACTGGGAGGATCATGAATTCACTTGTGAAGAATTTGAAGTTGCCTTGGATAAGTGTAAGGAAGGCACCCCGGGCTTGGATAGTGTTACTTACACAGGCATACGGAGTGCATCCCCAGAAGATAGTGAGAAACTACTAGAAATTTTCAAGATTGTGGACAGGTGGTCCAGTTCCAGAAGCCTGGCAACGTACAGTATTGGTACCTGTGGCAAAAGCGGGTTGACACAGTGACTTGATCACCACTTTCCGTCCCATCGCTCTACTATCCTGCATATAGAAACTTTTCGAAAGAATGCTGGCAGCAAGGATCTCTTGTAACCTGGAATACAGAAATGTTTAGGGCCCACTTTAGTTTGGGTTTCACCGTGGTAATAGCTTGCAAGATACGGTTTTGTTCTTGGAAACTGCTAGCAGGGAGGCTTGGTGGAGTGGCTCCGTTGTGTTGGCACTGTTTCTAGATATGTAGGCTGCGTGTGATTTTGTACATCTTCCTGCACTGTGGTGCACGTGGAATGATCTAGGCATCTCATATCAGACAATTTTCACCTTGAGGAAACTCCTTACGAACAGAAGCTTCCATACTAGAATAGGTAGATTCGCTGCCAAGGAACAGTATACCAGCAGAGGGCTAACCCAAGGCCATTGTCTGAGCCCTTTATTATCTACGACTATAAAACAGCTTACTGAATGCAATGAGCCAATGGCAAATATTGCCTCGTTTGCTGATGACGTGGAGCTCGTGGTTCGTGGGGGTCTGGCTCATGGGGCCATCTTGAGGTCATAGAAAAAGTTATGCAAAGGCTGAATCTTGCTGTGGAAAGGTGGTTGGAAGACAAAGGAATGAGTTTATCTCCCGAGAAATCTCAACTGGTAGTGTTCTCCCGAACTCCAAGCTGTAAGGGATTTGTAGGGGTAGTGGGGAACATCGTACTTAGCACGTCTCGTCATCGTATCTAGCCTGCTATCTAGAAGTTTGGTTGGACGCAAATCTCGCGGATTCGACGGGTTCATCTTAGATTCGGGACCAGGTGGTTTCACGCTCCAAAGTGCTTCTGAGATTAAAGGGAACAGGTTGGAGAGCGACAAAAGCTTTGCTGAGTCTGGTGTATCGTACATCCAATCTGTAATTGACTACCATCTTCCTTTCGTTTTGCACGATGTTGTTTCCCAGTTTTCGCTCGGTGTTGCCTGAATGTTTACTGCGACAGTCAATTTTCTTTCCTGTACTACCCAACTTTTCCTTCCCATCCTTCCCTCCCCTATCCCCATTTTGGAATACTGAACAACGGAACATGGAATGGCATTATGGTTTCGTCCCATCATGTCCCTCCCTCTTCCTCCCCGTCCCCATTTATCCAGTCCCTGCCTCATTTTCCCTCCCTGCCTTCCCCTACTCCCGCTGCCTTACGGCTGTTCGCTGGTGACAGCCTAGTGGCTGGCTATCCAAGCTGGACTCTTATCAATACTTTTTTATCGGGTCTTGACTTACAATGTACAACAATACTTTGCCCAACTCAATCTAATGTTGACTCAATCCCTTTGATTTCGCTATCACATTTTGGAATACAACATATACAACAACGTCCCTCAACACAACCAATTATTGACTCTCTAACTTTGACCTCACCTTATTGCTCTGAAACGTCCTGTAATGCTACCCTTGCCTCCAATCCTTTCCCTACCCATCCCCTTTTTGCCCATCTTCTCCCTCCCATCTTCCTAATGTTCCTATCTTCCTACCCTTCCTCCACTTCCCTTCCTCCTCTTTGCTACACGTAGCTGAATTTGAATGAGTAGGTGCATTAGGCACTGCCATCCCCCTTCATTAACCCTCCTCTTTTAGCAAGTATTTTCAAAAATGTATTCAGTCTCCATCCCAAACAACCCCCAAACAATTATATTTTTAGTTCAGTTAGCGAGTAATCATATGTCTAAATAGTAACGGACGCACTGGGCTCCCCACCCAAATATCTTTTGTTATTTGGCATTAGTATGCCAAGAGCAGGACTAACAAACCCACTGGCAAACACACGGGCCTTGTCTGCCCACTGCCCCATCCCCCACTCCCAGTCTATTGCTTTGACGCAATGACACAAACCGTGAAAAAAAAGTCTTTCGTGCATGATGTCCATTAATACCTGCTGCTGAGATGACCACACCTAGAAAATTGTCACTAAAGGTAATAATGTTCCAATTTCAATTCAATGCAATTTATTCACAGGGGTCCTGACCAAGAGTCACATACCCCTACCTACGCTAAATTCAGGACATATCCAACCCACTACAACTCACAACTCAACAGCTGAACAGCCTCCAATTTCAACTTTTCTAGGCAACAATGCGGCAACTTCAACTTCTCGCTGGCAATAGAATTAACACTTTCGCCGGTTTTCATTTCGTCATTGTTTATGTGTTGCATTGGCGTACTAGTCCTTGTCCTTGTTTTGCTGTGAAACTTTTCTTTATAATCCAAGATTA
This sequence comes from Lithobius niger, assembly GCA_023313725.1. Lineage (NCBI taxonomy): Eukaryota > Metazoa > Arthropoda > Chilopoda > Lithobiomorpha > Lithobiidae > Lithobius > Lithobius niger. The sequence goes on along the minus strand of JAHWFP010017360.1, from coordinate 34,578 downwards.
TCGTGGGACGTTTGATTATGCTATGTTCTAGTTACTAGACTTTAAAACTATCTGTTTGTCTGTGTGTTTGGTTGACCAATCAATTTCTTCTTAAGAGCTTATCAGATCTGGATCAAACTTGGCATATACTTAGGGCTGCATGGATTCGAACGTTGAAGTAATTTACAGCCTTTTCAGATAAAAGGATCATGGACTTTGCGACACATTTCCATGATAATTCGCGAACAACACAACTAGCGGCAATGGATAAGGCATCGAGTTTCAATTTTGGGCTAATTTTGTTTTCCCTTTTAGTACTTTTAACCATTAAACGTAAAGATTAACACAAAAGAATAGTGAGTAAAGTGTTTTCTTTTGGTGCACGGACTAGAAGTTGGCCAAAAGGTACCAAAATAAATATTAAACAAATTCTTGTACTTTGGGTCTCTTCTTTATTGTTTAGAGTGGAAGATTCTCCTCTCCAACAACACAAAAAACAGCTGCGGTATTAATTGCACGTATTTTTTACTTAGATACAAAACAACACTATTTGTACACAAACTGTATTGAAACTTCAATGTTGGTTAGTACCGACCTGGCTAGGACTGATCTGTCAATACCAAACTGTCCATATCGGCTCAATAAACCACTTAAATAATTCTTTTTAATAGATATTACGTAACCATGCTAACAACGGTGTCATACTGATTGTTAATAATTCCATTAACACAACCAAATTCTTTCAAAAGGTGTTAAATGCAATGTCTTACCTCAGTATGATTCAACTCACCCCACGAATATTATGCTGCAGAAGAAAAACGACGCATAAAGCTGTTTATCTGCCATACAAGAAATTTTAAAATTCTAGCTTTTGAAATGGGCTCAGCAGAACTTTTTCCTGACTTCACTGACAACCCTATTGCCATGGTAACCTAAATTACAGATGTGGGATGTATATAATTTAAACTGCAATGCGTTAATGGAAAACAGAAAACTCATTTAAGTTGTAATGAAATTTTCACCAAGAGTTTCAATTTAAAAAGGCAGAAACGTAAATTACAAATATTGATTCTATGTAGTTATTGCAAAATTATGCCAACTCGAGGCATTTTCGCAGTCAAGACAAATGTAGCCGTATTTTTAATCCGTCGTGTACATAGCGTGCTCACACTAAAACAAATGTGGTTAAAGTTCGAACTGTATAAAGTTCTGTTTAATACAAAATTAAAATGCCAAATTAAAATACTGTTTCATAGGAAAGTGCCAGTCTTTAATATTTTCCAAATGCCAAAATAGAAAACACCGTACTTTTCCCTTTCAGCGTTTAAAATTGTGTTAATAAAATCCCGTATAAAGCCAGGCTTTCACTGTTGTAGCCTCAGTGCAGCAATAAGAACCTACTAGCTGGACCCGTGCATGCTCCACGTTGATTGAATTTCCCGGACTTAGTGTCTCCCGGTGTTTTGTCGTCGTAGAAAAGCAGCTGGCGCTGTCAATTTCTTCCCCCCTCCACCCGCACACATCTGCCCCTTTCCGTGCCCCCAAACACCCCTCACAATGCTCCCCTGCTAGACACCCTGAGTGTTTGGTTTTAAAGGTCTTCAGTTTTAATGTATTCCCCCCCCCCCCTGTAATGTTATTTCTCTTCCTCCTACTCTTCGTTCTCCTTTTCTCTCCCTTCTCGTCTCTCTCTGGCTGGAAAAGTCGTAACAGTCCCATGGCTATTTTTGTGTAACCGCGGAAAAGTAAGAATGAAGTTTGGTTGACGGTTAAAAACAAACCCTATCATTGAGAAAGTCAGCATTCAGTCAGCAAATTAAATCCGCTCATCAACGAAAGTCAAAACGCCGACAATGGCACATTCCACCACAAAAGGGTGCTCATTGGGGTTCTAATTGTTGCAGTTTACCGAGTGTCAACGGTCACGCACGCAATGATTGTTGCCTTAGGGCTTCGGGCAGATGACCGGAAGTGGTTAACGCTCGTTAAACCCTTTGAAACCCTTTGAAACAATTCAGCTCAGCTCTGAACGCCTGCAACTGCGTTAATAGCTGCCAATTTTTTAGCCTGAAGGCATTGAAATTAAGAACGTAGCTTAATTGGTTTAAAACTATACGGGTTTAGCTGAAACACGGGGTCTTTCATTTTACCCATTAACTATGAAATGTTTTAGATGGAAGTTTGATATGCATGATATGTGCACCAAGAATTGTTATGCACTGTAGCAAGACATCACTCCGGTAATGAATAAATAAATAAATAAGACATTTCACGTGCAAGAAGAATGGAAAAAAGTTGCTTTTAATTGTAACGATGAAATTTAGTTGCATGTGCTGATGATGCTGATCCTTGAGTGCTTATGGTATTAATATAGTAGATTATGAAACTTAGCACCAAACAAACAGTTAAAGCTTCTTTCAGTATGCCGTAGAAAAGGCAAAACTGCGGTGGTAAATTAGTCATGATTGGCACCTTTTAATGTCTCGTTGATGCGTAAGTTTGGTGGAGACTCAGATGACTGATACTGGAAATACATTTATTAGTATAGTATAGTATAGTATAGTATAGTACAGTATAGTATAGTATAGCATAGTGCTGTATATTACACTATATCTGTTGGAAACCACTACAAAACCTGCTATAGCTCGTTCTCTGGTGCAATGTATACTAATAATAATTGACAAATACATAAACATTACGACAATAATAACTAATAATAATAATAAAAAAACTGTTGAATATCGTCATTATCAACTGCTAAGATTATCTCGGGATGAAGACTGACAATTTTTCTGGGAAAACCTACAATTTTTATAGTATGCTCTAATCGACATGAGCCGCGGCATGGCAGGTGCCTTCTCTTACCGAAAATAAAAGGGATGGTCTGAGAACAAAAACGAACTAAGCACCTCCAGCACATGAGTGCCCTCACCCAAAATTAGGGTGTACTTTCGAGGTACATTCCCCAAACTGGTATTACCTTTTAAGTTTTGTAATCAATTTTTGGGGCACTTTTATTTTAGTTACGCGTCCAACCAGTCCAGCAGGAAACACTTGGACTCGTGCGTGGTGTACAATAATAGTGAAAATTTACACATATCACAACAAAAACCCAACCTACAACACTTAAAAAAGTCATATTAAACAAACCGAAATATAATTTTCTTCGTATTGACAATAAACAGGATATGTCAGGGCAAATAACTGGCACATAAAAAAATTCACTCATTAAGGCATTTAAAATGTTTTCTTCTTAAATCCGCGTGTAGCCAGAGACATTTCCAATTGTTTTCAGGTAGCCTAGTACAGGAAAAAGTGATGCTACTACTTATCAAGTTTTTCACCAAATTTTTTACATCCAGTATAAGTAAGATATTAACTTTTTAGTAGGCTATTTTTTATATTGTTTATCTATTCCCTGAGTGTGTTTACTGCAAAGCACTTGTTTAGTTTTATACTTCAATGTTACTCCAATGTTAATACTCCACAGTACACTGTATTACGCACATACAAAAAAATAAAGTTTTTCTTAAAATTATTCTACTGCCCGGAAAAAAACCAATCGAAACAAGGAAGAAAAACCTTTTTGGAATAAAATGTAAAAAGTAAGACCTTTAGTTTTCCGTTCTCAAAAAGTCTCCATACGATGTGGGAAATGTACAAAAATTCACACCTTTCTTCCTTAGTTAAAATATACACCAATGCTTGAATGTTTTGCTTGGGTTCTGCGAGCATTGAGTCATACCTTAGTCGTAGTAGCAGAATTGTTAGTGTTCTTACATTTCCAATGTTGTTTAGATACTTTTTTGGAATGGAAAACTCTTGGATTTGTTTCTAATATTTCTTTCAAATAAAGTAACAGTGATAGAGTTCAGCCTTACGGGTAAAAAAATCTAATAAGTAATGGTAAAGCAACCCTAGGAAAGTAACAACAGGTCTGCTGGACTGTGTAGCATGAGTGACACCCAAGCTCTTTCAGAATAAGTCTAGCTAGGGGAGGGCAAACCAGAAGGTTCAAACATGGGAACCTCCATTAACGTTTGGGCAATGATATTCACCGCAGTAGACAACGACTGCATTCTTGCCCACTCTAGTGAATATCTTTGCCCTACCAATAATGAAGGTACCCTGATTCGAATTTTGTGGTTTGCCCTTCCCAAGCAAGAGTTATTCTATTTATTGAGAGTCTGGTAAAATAAAAGAATTGATCGAATTCTTCTGTATGAGCATTAGTTTGGTTTAGATGACTTTCAGAGGCTGAAAATACTTAAATAACAAATAACTTTTACAATAGAAAAAACAGTTACAGTTTGGACACTATACCCCAAATTGTAGAATAAAATATAAATTATCTGCGGACACGAAAGATTTATTATTTGAAATGTTGAATTATGTTGTAGGTTGAAGTTATTTAGTTGCAATTTGAAATAATTCGATACGACCATTTCGTTACGAAATGTCTTGAATTGTTTTTAATAGAGAAATTCACAATCGGAAATTTACACGATGCTACTGTTTTATTACTAGAACGAAAAGCCTGCAAAGTGCACATTCGACAACAACGACGTTTCGGAATTTTAGCAAGCCATTTTCAATTTCATAACAATCAGAACTTAAAAATCGTAGTTAAAGTACATAAAAATATATCATGCCAAAGCATAGAATAGTTAAAGGCAATTCAGTATTTAAAATTTTGTTTAAAATCAAGTGAGATCAGCAAATCATGTGTATACCAAACCTCAGCTTACAAATGTAGGAGCGAATTGAAGCACAGTACAAATTTTTTTCTATATACAGGATGTAACAGAAATATATGTCCCAAATGAAGGGGAATGTTCTACATAAGAAACTGATGAAAAAATTCCTTATATCTAGAAATGTGTCCTTTTCGAGAAATTTTTCCTTTTAGATATACATGTGCACATCCAAGATCCAGAGCAAAAGTGGCGAAGGCTCAAATAACAAAATTTAGGTATTATTTTGTTTTTTTCCTGTTGAGGTTCCCCAGAGCTACTGAACAGGTGGCACGGCCCATTCTCTGCCCTCTATTGATAGTTATGACCCGGCTGAAACTAAGTTTCAACTGCTTGATACTGGAAGGCCACATGCTACATGTCACATGATTCACATGTCAGGCATTAGCCTACGCCGCTTTCTTCCTGGATCTTGGATGTGCACTTGTATCTCTGAAAGGAAAATTTTCTAGAAAAGAATGCATTTCCGGATATAAGTTCATATGGAATTTTTTCATCAGTTAGTTATGTAGAACATGCCCCTTCATTTGTGACATACATTTCTGTTACACCCTGTATAACAGAACACAGTATGAGACGTGATGAATACCCACATTCCGTAAGTGGATTGGATGGAGGTATTTTGCTATGGTTTAAACTGACAGTGCCATAACTTGCGTATAACAGAAACCTATTTTTTAATATTCCTATTTTCACATAAGATGTGGTCGTGTACAGGTGGTAAACGGCAGAAATTAACTAAAGATTCGACTTTTAATATAGAACTAAATAACTATTAGGTGAAGAGAATCTACATGTTGTCCACGTCAAGAGTGTGACATGAATTTATCCGATTTGGAGATTTCTCTGTTTGAATTTTTGCTGAACAAGTGAATTTTTCAACACTTCAGAGTTTAACATTAGATTTATGGGCCAAAATCCTTTCTCTTAGTCTCTTCTGTGTGTGTACTACGTGTACATATGCCGCGTACATATGCCACTTTACACATAGGTAATGAACAAGGAATATAGTATGTTACGTTCTCAGTGGCAATCATTTCTTCTTTTTGGTCTACTGCATTTTTAGTAAAAGAAAAACGTTGCATGATTAGGACGGGTTCTAGAATTGAGCCTGATATGATGTGGGCTAATTTGTTTTGAGTAATTTGTCAAATATAACCCCATAATAAGAAACACAAAAGTCTATTTCTGGTGGATTTATTTCAAATTTTCTCAAAATTGAAAATTTTCTCAAGAAGGTCAGGGGAAGCCATTAGCGATGTATTTATGCAAACTGTAATTAGTTTCGTCCAGCAAAAGTAAATTTGTTGTTGGTAAGGACGAAACTATTAATTTTGACGACAATAATTTCATCCATAGGATCAGTATAAGAACTGAAGTGAATACGCATCTGAGAAGGACGTCGGAAAGAAAGAATTTTATGACGTTATTCGAGTTGATAATGACATGACACCCAGAAAATGTAATGCCTTGTAAATAAACTCTTTCATTGTGAACTGATGGAAGGAAGAAATTCGTTAATTTTTTCAGGAGACTTGTTTTTTTTTTAATTTACAACAAAACAAAACGAATTATCAATATACTTTTATAGTACAACATTTTAGAAAAAGTATCAATATGTTCCTGATCAACTATATTAAGCACTAAATGACAAAGGAACGTGGAGATGGTGCTATCGATTGCCACAACATCATTTTTTTCATCAAATGACTTATCATATTAACTTTAACTTTAACTTTATTTATTTGTCAACGCGCCTAAATAGACATTTTATGACATAAAAACAAACACATAAATATACACATCTTCAGTTCCGGTTAACAAGAACTTGTGCAAAAGCACAACTGTAAATATCAATACAAAAATAACTAGCCTACACACTATTTTACACATTGGTCTGTAGGCACGGAATATTATCATATACATGCTAATGTCTCCCAATAATACAAATTCGACATTCATATGTTCAAAAATCTACCAATCACATTTTAGACAATTCATTTTATACCCAATTTAAATTACCATTACTTTCTTGCATTCCCCATCATTCAACACAATTCACCAATTATATTCTCCAAAATTTGTTTTATTTTCTCAATTTTGTTTTGTTTTCTGTTTTGCTTCCCCCTTCCTACCTGTGTCATCCCCTCTTGCTTGTGTGCTAACATTGTCATAAAAAGAAATACACCAGATCTGGATTTGTTGCTTCAATGTGGGCGTCAAATCTATTTTTAAAACTATTTACTGAAAGTGCTGAAATTACTGATTCAGGAAGGCTATTCCACAGAGATATGACACGAGGAAAAAACGTATGGCGGGCCCATTCATGGGAATGTTGTTGGAATTCGAGTTTATATTCGAGTTTATATTGTAAGTATGTGGTCGAAAAATTGTAGAAATGGATTACATTCCAGGAAGGAAGTGGTCCAACTAAGTTTTTCTTGATTAATACTGAATTTGATCAAGTAAAGATAGCATCATGACCACATCAAAGATACGAATTCATAGTCTACGTTTGTAATTGGGGGGGGGGATGCAAGGAGTCTTGATCAAGCTTTGTGTAGTTTTCAAGGATATTAGGTTTTATGAGATTTTTATCTCATTTTATCCCATTTACAACCGGTACACTACCACATCTTACCTGAAAATATATGTAAATAAAAGAATATGTTCTGTTATACGTAAGTTAAACAGACCCCATCACTATAAACCCTAAAAACAACCCCCAGGGCCATTGTTGAATGTGGGCATTCTCAATCCTGGTTCCGAGTATACAGTGTGTCCCAAAAGTCCCAGGCCAGCCTCAGAACTTTTGAAAGGGATTGAAAGAAGACAGTGAAACTCTGGCAATGTAGGTTTGGTTAAAGGATCTACCTTTGTGTACAACCGGTATTTTGCAAGCTCCCCAATTTCAAATGGAATGGGGTGGTAAAAGAATACATTATTTGAAACACCTTCATTAGGCGTGTAAAATTTTGCAATAATCGCTTTGATACGATGAGACAGCCAGTCAAACATAAGTGGATTTTCCTCTGCGTCCTTATATGATACTCAGGACGCAAAGTGATGTAGGTGGTAGCAAAATGTTTTGCTCAACTTGTTTGAAATACGCCCACAACATCGTTTGAAGTTTGAAACAGGAAGTTTGGGCGTCAGTGCCTCCACCCCCCCCGGGCTTTCTTGTAGTAATAATCTGAGTGACCTTGCTTCGCAACTGCGCAACTGCGTAAATTGGCGAAACTCGGACAGTGAACATTTTCCGTTAGTTAAACATTGCGTTAGTTCAAACTGCAATAGACGTTGTGGGTGTAATTCAACCAAACTGAACGAAGCATTTTACTGCTACCTACATCCCTTTACGATGTCTTTAGCCTGAGTAACACACAGGGATACAGAGGAAAATCGTAATGTTTGACCAGCCTCCATGTTGAAAGGGTTCATCGTATCGAAGTTCTCATTGTGGTATTTTACACATCTAATGAAGACCTTTCAAATGAGGTATTCCTTTACACCCTATTCCATTGGAAATTTCTTAGTTAGGGCCCCTGGGTCCCCCCAGGGGGGAAGGCGTAATGCTGGTTGTACGCAAAAATAGTCAAACCTTTAACCAAATCTACATTGCTAGGGTTTCAATATCTTCGAAAGTTATGAGGCTGGACTGGGACTTTTGGGACACATAGTATAAGGAAGAAATATCGTATTGGGGCTCACTTCCTCCTACATCTGCTGGACGAGAAGTGGACTTCCATTATTTGTTGTTTCGCCTCTAAATCTGGTGTCTTTCTTGTTTTAAAGAAAGTTTTAAATGTTGAATTGGTTTTAACTATGCTTTGCTTCGGCGTAGTGACCATGTTTCTCCATGTTACTTTAGTTACCATGCTTTACAGCTGATTTGTATGCACTTAAAAACGTGAAGGGCTTTATATTCACGAAACGCCGTTTGTTGTTGTGTGTGGACTTTGCAGGCTTTTCTTTTATGTAAACCAGTTACAGTGCTGCTTTATGTTGTTTTATTACAGCAACGGCGTGTACAGAAAGGGTTAAAAATATGGCTACATTTGTCGTGACATCTCACGCGTCACGAGTTTTTAAATTGCAATAACTAATTTTCGTTTCTGACGTTTTAAATTGCAACTCTATGAAATAATGTCATTTACAACTGAATTGATTTTCTGTTTTCCATTAACGTGTTACCATTTAAATTATACACATCCCACTTCTTTAATTGAGGTTAGAAGGGAAACAGGTTTGCCAACAACGTCAATAATATTTCAGATAAACACATTCTAAAATCTATAATCGTAAACTTTGTCTAACTGCAGACAAGCAGCTTAAACAACACGGAATTGATTTTCTTCTTCAATACAATATTTGTGGGTTGTGATGTTCACAGTGAGTTTATCTTCTGCTTACAACAGTTTATGTTACAATTTAGTCATAGTACGACTAGTGACGTATTAACTGGACATGCGGTCTGAATCGTAAAAATTGTTTTACTTTCGTTGTATATCTCAACTTCTCAAGGATCAGGACCACCTCCTAAAACCACCCTAAATGCAAACAGTAATTTCGGAGAAAACTTGCAAACGTTGTTTCAACTTTCATACTTTCTGGTTTATTCTCAATTTAATTTTAAGAAAGAGAACCCACAGAAAGAGAAAACACAGTGCACAATACAGAGCACCCCGGCTTCTTTGTTATGTAGGTAACTATATTCGCTACACCTGTGGTGCACTGTTGCATGTCGGGGTGCAGTTGGGGTAGTGGAGGCATTAAAACCATCGTTGCAGCGTATTTCCAAGTCAGAACAATCAGTATTGGGATTAGGTCGCTTTGACATGAAGGTCCGGGCGAAGCCACAACTGTAAGTTGTCGTACTCCCTGCCGCGACACTATCATACATTTGACAGTTGCATGGTTCACCTGTATGGTAAGTGGCCCATCTCGAGCTTGCTACTTAACGGTGCTTCTCTGCCCACCGACGCACTCTGTTAACTACACCAATAGGTACCAATGGCTGCTCTGTCTTGGATTGATGGTGGCAAAGATACGGAGCCGCTCTTAACAAGTGGAGCCACCACTCTGAAGAATCTCTCATCTTTCCCATCTTCTTGGCTGAATTAGCATTCAGATGTCCAGAACCACCAGATGCAGGTAACGTGCCTTGGTGGGGCTCATGCTGGCCTGGTGGTTGACATCTCGGACCTTGTCTGTGGGAGCTGCACCCGCACCAGCCACAGCCTCTTGCCGTGAAGGCGGCCTTGTCACAGTCTCCCTCATTCTCACAGAAAAATCTACAGGAGGGGCGAAATTTATTTCTGCATTAACGATGTGGATTCTTGCCAGCTCAGCATGATATTGCACCTCCTAATTATTCCAGATGCCTAGGTATGATTTGTGATCCGTGGTGTATGAGGTACAACTGCTCTGAAAAATCATGCACAAAAGATTTGGTTAGTCACTGCCCAATAATCGAATAAATGACTGTCAGCGTCGATGTTCAACTGCCGAATCCTCTTCACCCACCCCGTCCACTTTTTAAAAGGGGGCTAAAACCAAACAGGTGTCAGTAACTTCTATTGTACCCAACCTTTATTTTTGTAGAAGTCGTGTACTTTTCTTTAGACATCATCTTCCTAAAATACGGATGTGTCAATATCTTCCGATACCTCACCCTCGTACTGTGTTGACTTAATTCTCTCTTCACAGGATGCGGTCAGAAGGCAGTCAAAACAAATTGGCCACAAAGTGGTATTTCCAGTCTGCCCTCTAACCACCCTCTTGGCCAGTATGGATGTAAACAAAGAAGAGAGGAGGCAGTGTCCACAGCAGGAATGTCAACAGACTTCCCTGCCCTTGCCATCCCTGGTCAGAGGCAGTAGGATGGTTTGGGGGCAGAAGATGGTTTTGGACTATATGATTCTTTAGGAACAACACTGGTCTCATCTTCTTTGATGTTTTGGCTGCCCTAACAATCAGATCTTGGTGATTTGTTGTTTGTAGATTTGGAATGGCCCAGAAAAAACGAGAAAACGAGAAAAACGAGACCTTCATTAGAATACAAGAACGAACTAGTTTGATGTTTAATGTAAGGTTTAACTGATTTGAAGTCAAAACAACAAATGGATACAAATATACTTTATGTAAGGTTTTACATACCAAATTTACTGCTATATTTACACGTTTGAACAGCTTGTACTTTAGAAAATGTTGGGTCAGATAGGGCATTCTACTCGGCTAAACAACATCGCTGAAAAATCACAAAAACGAATATCTTAGTGTGTATATAATTCCTTTTTATATCCAAGAGTCCTCCCTCAGTACTTTGCCGTACTCCTTAGGTTCCATGCCCAGGTGTCTTGGTACCTATCCATCTGTTGCTGTAGGAGAGCATGATGTCGGTGACCAGGACGCCGATGACTTCCTTGTATCTGAAGTAAACATGGAGTCGTCCTCATTATCTGACTCTCTAAACTTTAAATTTTGGGTTCCTGAAGGCACCACCACTAAGGGGCATAAAAATTGTCGATGAAGCAAACCTAAGAAAGCAGCAAAGTAGGTGTCAATTCTTTTCAACAATCCACCAGTGGAATTTTTACTTGTGACTTGCAATAAGCCAGGCATCCATACTGTGTTCAGGCAAATTGGCGCATTCATTTCAGATCCTCACCCTCTTGGATTGTGGATTCATAGCACTAAACCGTTTTGATGCACCACTCTGTCTGCTTTGGAAGGTGGCAGTGCATGTGTCACTGTCCATAAGTATCACAGTTTCTACAACTACAGTCGGCCGTTAAAAACATTTGCAGGTGAGATTCTGGAAAGTTGACATCAAAATTTTTCTGCTTTTCTCTACTCTTGTGAGATTTAAGTAGCACCTGAACTCCATGGGCAAATGAATGGTGGACAACAAGTAAAGCTGTTGGATTCGCGGATTGGTAGAAGTGTTCTTCAGCCTTCTAAACAGCAAACAAAAGAAAACAGTGTAATATATTAGAAACGGGTAAGTGGTTAACCATTGCTCCTTTCTGTGGTTAGGACTCAGTTTTCGTGGAATTTCTGAATGAACCCACATGGTAATTAACAATTTCCAATTATCCTTCTTCCGGACAAAATCAACCTAGACGAATTTTGGCTCCGTTATGGATCCTTTTCAGAAGTAAATAGCCAACATTTGCTTTTTTACCAATCAGATGAACAGCACAAGGACATGGAATTAGTGAATAAATGTGACATTTTGTTGCAGGAACTAAGTAGACTGTTCCACCGATAATCACCAATTGAAGCTACAACTCCTGTCCCATAGCAGAATGATATTTACAGATCAGCTGTAATAGGCAGGATATGAGCACTTCGTTTTTACATGAAGTTTCTTTGTCAGGTCAGCATTTAGTATAAAGTAATAAAGGCTAGGGCGCATTAGACTATCAGCAGGTCGAAGGACACGTGAGATCCCTGTCTTTTCTATAAACATGGACCACTAACTTAATGAATGTCTGGCCCAAAGAGCATAACTCGCCATCTTCTCTCTTTTTGGAATATGGAGTTTTTTTAAACCTTATTACCATTAAATGCCTGATATTTCATTTTTCTATGGCATCTAAGCATTTTTATTATAAGTTTTCAACTGTACCTGGACAGAGAACCCTTTCCATTTTAAAACGATGTAAGGATTCTTCATATACATCAAGTTATCAGCCTATAACAGTTACTAGCTGCCTTTGTAAACTGTCCGAGTGAGCTAGTCTGGGGGGTTGGAAAGTACTGGTGTGTTCTGATTTACACATAGTGGACTCTTCTAGCACCACTCTACTACGGTCCATTTGCTGGTACTTAAGTCATTGATTCTAGAAGATTTCGCTTGACAGAAGCATTTAATTGCTGTCTTCTATGATCGAGATAATGCCAGTGATACCCCCTAGAAATGGAATTATTAGGAATCTCCATGGCTATGGCTTGCATGGTAGCCCACCATTTTTCATGGTAGAAGTTTTCTCTGAGATTTTAGGGTTCACTGTTGCCACCGCAGTTTCTTTAGCATACTAGCTGGAGACTGGTTTACCACAAGATTGGATTTTAAGTCTACATACCTTTGCTGTAGTAATAATGGATTGGATTAAAACATCTGCAAATAAAGGGTCACATTTACTGAAGATTTTAGCCTCCACTAACATGAAACGTCATGGTTTCTTGCGAGATGCAATTGCAGTTGTCTATTAACAATGTGCATGATTGGCTCTCTGGAAATGGCATACGGTTTTCTCCAAGAAGACTGTATGCATTGCTGGTTGCAATTTTGGTTGCCATAGTAACATGATTTTTGGACAAACTTTATTGATAACAGACATACTTGGTAGGTTGGAGTGAAAAACACTTTTTTTTATTTCGAATCAGCAAGGTGCGGAAAGGTTGCTCTTTGGCCACCTTATCACTTTCCCAAAAGCAAAGAATTCTAAAAAAATTTTCAGAGGTGCCCCAAGGGATCCAAAGTTTGTAAATTCTATGAAAATTTGACATTTTTCTCTAAATTTTCTGTAAGTCACCACATTTGCATTTAAAATCGGTGATGAGGCCAGAAGATGTCTTATATCATTAATATCGTACGCTAAAATATTGTTGACTTTGCACTATATTAAGAGGTGCCCCAAGGAACCCCAAGAATCACCAAAAATGGGAATATTACACAATGTAAAGCAGATGAACTCGCTCATGCCCCATTGCCACAAGATGGCAAAAACGCTTACCAACTTATCTTTAGGGTTGCTTCTGCGTTTGTGAGTGTGAGTTTGGGCTCTGGCTCTGTAGCCCGGGTTCCAGCAAAAACGAGTACCTATAAACGTGTTGGGCACGAAATCCTATTGGGAGGTACTGTCTAGTTTTGTTTGTTTTTCACTATTGTGTCTGATCTACATCACGTTTAAAGGTCATTTTTTTTTTGGTTTTGATTGAATGCTAAGCTGAACAGATTGTGGAACAGTGAGTGAACAGAAACACAGACTGACAGTAACTCATAACTATGGCGGGAAAAATATCAGTCAAACCCAAAACAAGACAAGTGAGCAAATGGCCTGTTTTTGGTGCTCCTGCAAAAATGCTTAAGACAGTGCTGCCAACAAATGCTGACATCATGAAGTATTTTTTGTATATTCGAGGAGAAATGAAGCCAGATAAACCTGTCGCCAAGGATCCTACAGTTATGGATGTTGCAGAACGTGTTGCGCGTGGAATTGAGTGTTTATGGTGCAAAGCTTCTATACCAATTATTTCTAATACGTAAATGTTTAGTGGAGAAGATAAAGTTGTACCACAGTAAGTACCGTAATTTACTCAAGCCCTATAATGGTAGGCAAAATGATTTGAAATATTTAGCAAAGCTTCAAGACTTCCTCAAAGAGGCGAAGTCTCAATTGTTTGATATGTCTGCATGCTTAGTGTGTAGACATGCCCTTGTGCCAATGTAAGAAAGCAAGGAAAGTGCTTCACGGTGACAGGGTATTCTTACTCGACCAAAGTAGTTCCAAAAATAAGATGATTGGCAGAATTGATGCAAATACAACCAAGAAACGTCAAGAATGGGAACAAAGAAAAGAAAAAGAAAAAGAACGTTTGGCCAAAGCTACTTCCAACTCTGTTTTCGGACCATCAAATTCTAAAGCCAACCTTTATGAATCTGATATTGGTATGTTGGATGATACTGAGACTGAGTGGGATTGTGATGTCGATGATACATGTGAGATTGGTGTTAATTCTGTTCTGCCGACAGCATCGTCTTCCGCTTCTGAGTTCCCAATCCCATTGAAATGAGTGATATTGCATCAACAATGGAATTTCCTTCTGTTTCGTGGATGCGTACAACACTTTCAAATCTAGCAAGAGAGTGTGACTGATAGATACGGCGCATCTGATCGTAGTGCTGCTGCAACAGCCTTTTTGAAGAAGTCTTGAAGCCTTGCTAAACATTTAGAATCATTTTGCTAACCTTGTAGGGCTTCAGTACATTACGGTACTTGTTGTGGTAAAACTTTATCTTCTCCACTAAACTTTTATGAGAAATAAATGGTATAGAAACTTTGCACCATAAACACTCAATTCCACACGCGACACGTTCTGCAACATCGATAACTATAGGATCCTTGGCGACAGATTTATCTGGCTTCATTTCCCTCGAATATATAGAAAATTCTTCATGATGTCAGCGTTTGTTGGCAGCATTGTCTTAGGCATTTTCGCAGGAGCACCAAAAACAGAACATGTGCTCACTTGTCTTGTTTTGGGTTTGACTGACATTTTTCCTGCAATAGTTATTAGTTACTGTCAGTCTGTGTTTTATGTTCACTCACTGTTCCCAGTTCTGTTCAGCTCAGTATTCAATCTTAAACAACAAAATACCTTTAACGTGATGCAGATCAGACACAAAGATGGAAAACAAACAAATCTAGACAGTACCTCCCAATAGGATTTCGTGCCCAACACGTTTGTAGCTGCTCGATTTTGCTGGAAACCGGGCTACAGAGCCAGAGCCCCAAACTCACACTCACAAACGCAGAAGCAACACGAAAGATAAGTTGGTAGGTTTTTTTGCCGTCTTGTGGCAATGGGGCATGAGCGAGTTCATCTGCTTTACATTGTGTAATTTGTTGGTGAAATTTGGGGTTCCTTGGGGCACCTCTTAATATAGTGCAAGGTCACCATTTTTTTTGCGTGCAATATTGATGTTATAAGGCATCTTCTGGCCTCATCGCTGATTTTAAATTCAAATGTGGTGACATATAGCAAATTTACAGAAAAATGTCAAATTTTCATAGAATTTATAAACTTTGGACCCCTTGGGGCACCTCTGAATTTTTTTTTAGAATTTTTTACTTTTGGGAGAGTGATAAGGAGGCCAAAAGGCAACTTCTCCGCACCTAGCCGATTCGAAATTAAAAAAAAGTTTTTTCTACCATGGAAAGCACTCCACCCTAATACTTAGGGTCCATATTTGAAGAAGTTGCACAATAAACGCAACTGTACATTAAATACCTTTTGCACTCTAACTGGTCCTGAAGTGATCGCTGTTAGGGCTATTCTCTTAAGATCAAATTCAAGCTTAAGATTAAATTCAAGCATTGGATTTGGCCAGCACCTCACTAAAGACTGTTGGTAACACACTTACATGATGTGTGTTATGATGGGTTCATATCGTACCAATCTTGTAAAGTCTATCGGCAAAAAATGCTGAGCGTTCCCTGTCATTCCATTCCATGCCATGTGTAGTTCAACCTTCATGTTATGCCGAAAAATCCTAATTGGGAGGTGCCCATTACTACAGTCAATATCCTGGCTGATCCTCCCAGTCAAAGAGGAATATCATTTCATCTTCTGGCTTACAGCAAGTATGCAGATTTTGTTTTCCCTCCACTCCTGAAGCACCTACTCACGTTTCGTTTTGGGAAATCTAAAACTCCTGCTGAAAAGTATTTGAAAGAGTATTAGAACTTTTTAACTAGATTCCAAAGCTATTTTCTTGTATTTACTGATGGAGCTGAACCCTATTCTGTTCCTGGTTGCGTGTGTGTTTGTGGCCTATGGTTCTGAACATTTAGGCTCCCTTCTGTGTTTTCTACTTGTGTGGCTTAACGAAATGCAATAAATCGAGTGCTTAACTTTGCTAGACCTCTACAGCAGCATTTTGTGATCTTCACAGATTCCACAGGTGCAATACAGAGGATGAACTTCTTTGATTAGGCAATTTTATTGATCAGTCAATCCAGCTGTTTATCTTACAGACAAAATATATATTAAAACGAGATAAAAAAAAGTTGAGTTCCAACTGCCCAAGCTACCCTAGTCACCAGATGTAAACAAAAAAGTTGGGTTCCAGCTGCCCAAGCTACCCTAGTCACTAGATGAAGAGGGCTACCAGTTTTGGCATCTAAATCTTGCTCTGTATTCCATGCCACATTTGTGGGTCTGTTAGGAAAGAAATCAGATAATTTGTGAGATTCTCGTTTTTTGGGATTGTTAGGTAAAAACTCACACGGATGACCCGTTATGAGGGTCCCAAAGTTCAACGGCTGCGTTTAAAAGTAGCTGTTTACTGTTTATAGTCGAACCCCTCAAGTTAGAATTAGCACGACATATAGGCCTATCGAGCATTTCCGAGCATCTAAAAGATTAACAAAGAAAAAATATAAAGAAACCCAAATTAACTCAAAACAAGCTTTCCAATAAATCTTACAGCATTACCTTTAAAATTACATCTTTTATTTGTCTGGTCCCGTGAGAGATTAAATGCAAGCAATTTATCAATGCAGATAAGTCACTCCAGTTCCCAATATCCTGTCTCCAGGCTATTTAGTAAAATCCATGATGTTCTTTGGTGCAGCATAACGAAACGTTGTGGCACACACGATTTTAACATGAATAAGCGCAACTTTGCTTATAAATTGTTCTAATGACAACGCGTCATTTTCCATTGGAGATTGACGTGAGAGAGAGCGGCAAGTGTGTTGCATGAGCTTTTTATCTCTCTCCTCATCACTGATTGGCTAACAAATTCTGTTGCCAAAAAACTCATTCTGAATGCATTACGTTAAAAATGTAAACAATAATTGTTTTTTTTATTATTATTTCAACATAGATTTGATGGACACCAAGAAGTGGTTATTTCAATTATGAATGATGCCCTGGTTAGGTTATGCAATTTCCCTTTGCATGGCGAATTCTCTAGTTAATAATGTTATTTCAAAACTAAATTATCTTACGAGCATAAGAAGTTTCGCTATATACCATAAAAAAGAAATGCAATTTACGAACTAAAAATAAAAAAAATAATGCAATATTAATACATTCTTAACCAGTTTTGAAGTTCTTTTTTAAATCGAATCTTTATAACAACTATAACAGGTAGTTCATAAGGTGTGATAAAAATAATCTGTAGTTTTAGTTCCGTAAAGGTTATCCCATTTAGTTAATCTGAGGTTAAACGTTTTTATTCTTTTTATTATTTAATATTAGGTTAATGTCATTTATGACTTTGAAAAATATATATATATATATAAATTCTGGAGTTTCTTAAGTTTATTATGCACAAAATGTCATTTGTACTGTACAAAATAATTTGTGCTTAATTATTACTTACAATTAGCTTTGTATTATTCTCTAAACACTCATTTATAATAAGTACTAAACTATCTTATTGTATCTAAAGTAACCCAAAGTTAGTTAAGCTTACTCATGCTGTAAAACTGAATATGCGACCATCCCAAAATATTGACAGCAAGCTGTCTACAGTAAAGCTTGAAGCTGCAGTTCTGCATTCATCGCCATGGTCCAGATGACGAGAAATGTGGTCAACTCTATCCACTGCCCTGTTCTGCAGAAAGGGTGTAACTCGAGTTACACCCTTTTTGAATAACAGTGCTCAAATTACTCCCTCTTTTGCCAGTAATTTGCCAAAAAAAATTTCAAGATCGTATCTTCAGCTAATCAGAAGTTAGCATTCGTCAAAAAGGATGTAACTTGCTTAGGTCTGCAGATTTGTCACACAAAGAGGCTGCAACAATTGAATCTTTTTTGCGTCACAATCTGCTGTCAGAAATGGTCGTAACTACAGTTACATCCTTTTAACGTTACAATATTAAATCTATTAATGATTTAATAATAAGGAAAAAGCGGTTTTTTATTATTGCAGATTAAAAGAATGTTTTAACTGCTATGATTTATAGGGAACAGTAAACCTGTAGAATAACGGATTCAGTAATTCAAATAAACTTTTGACATCGATTTGGCAACGATTTGAGCAGACTCAAACTTTAAACGTATTTTCCTGAGAATAGCAGTTTTTGAGTTGCACCCTTTCTGCAGAACAGGGCCGCCTGGGTCACACAGCCTTGATACATGGGTAGTTGTGCATTTTGGGAATGAGTCAGTGTGTGTCCATGGCTGCACTATGGAGCATATCTTGTTCTGTAACACTTACAGTTACAGAAATCGTGGTGGGAATGGGTTCCTGGGGCACGCTTTCGGAAATCCTAGCTTACAATACAGCAGTTTTGCGAAGGATATCAAGTTCATTAATGAGTTAAGGGTCTACACCCTTCTTTAGCTGAATAACGTCTCTGTAATGTGTGGTGCAGTGGCAACCCGGACCACTGCACTGTGACTGAGGTTGGTGCTAATGACCAAGTTGTCGGCGCGCCATTAAGCCTCAATTCCCCCCCCCCCCTTCTTTAGCTTGACATCTTTTGTGCATTGGAGTTCTCCAAGGATATGACTTTGACGTGGAGCTCGACATATCTCCAAGGCAGTAATTTAATTATATCAATGTGACATTCACCTTTGTAGCTTCTGGGTTACAGCCTTTTAGCTGACAAGTATTCTCCGTTGCTCTTTAGCTGATTCTATTAAAGGCAAAAACCTGTAGCTGCAATATTGTACTCCAAGCTTCCATCCCGTCCAGTTCATCACTTCTATAGTTTTTTATGCCCGTTAATTGTTTGAAGCTTCTTAGTTGTGTACTTTAACTTTAAATTTAACTTTATTTTATTTGTCAACTCGCCTAAATAGGCATTTTATGACACAAATACAAACACATAAATATACACAACTTCGGTTCCGGTTAACTAACACTTGTGCAAAGGCACAACTGTAAATATCTATACCAAAATAACTAGCCTACACACTATTTTACACTTTGGTGTGTAGGCTACAAAATATTATCATATGCATGCAAATGTTTCCCTATAACACAAATTCGACATTCAAATTCATATGTTCAAAAATCTACCAATCACATTTTAGGCAATTCATTTTACCATTACTTTCTTGCCTTCCCCATCATTCAATACATTTCACCAATTCTATTTTCAAAAATTTGCTTTATTTTCTCAATTTTGTTTTGTTTTCTGTGTTGGTTTCCCCCTACCTGTATCATCCCCTCTAGCTTGCGTGCTAACATAGTTATAAAAATAAGTACACCAGATCTGGATTTGTTGCTTCTATGTTAGCGTAAAAAACTTTTTAAAACTATTTACTGAAAGCACTGAAACTACTGATTCAGGAGGCTATTCCACAGACATATGACACGAGGAAAAAAAGTATGGCGGGCCCATTTATAAGAATGTTGTTGGAAATCGAGTTTGTAAGGGTGACCCCTAGTTGCCCGTTATCGCTGAAGTTGAAATTTTTCAAGCAAGTTACGGCTCCCGTAGATTTGCCTTAAAATTTTGTATAGTGTAATAATACTACCTGTTCGTAATCGCCGCCATATGGAGTTTGTCTTAAAGGAACGAAGTCTTTGCTCATATGATAGGTAATTCAGGCCATGGACTCGCTTTGCAAAACAATGCTGCACCCTTTCTAATGCTACAAAATCCTTCTTTAGAAAAGGGCACCAAAAATCCACCGCATACTCGATTCTTGGCCTAACAATGTTCACAAATAGTTTAAAAAAGATAGCTGGGTCTCTGGATTTCATAGTTCTGCTTATCAGAATAGATAGGGAATTTAGTACTACACAGTTAGCTTTAACAACACTAGATTTGTCTAATTATGGGTGCAAATAACCAATGTATTGGTGTACTCTTCTTTGCATGTCAAAAGTTTTGACTTTATTATCAGAGAATCAGTTATTATCAGTGCACTCCTATTTTTTTTGCATATGGAGAAAGGGATATTAGTGATGAATCAGCCAGTCACAGCCAGCTGAGTGTGTTGAGCACTCAGATCGTCTTTTAACCTGGTACTTAATAAGTGACAATCGTCAATGTGGAACAATAATTCTACACGTGCAACCATAATTGGGGCAAAAATTAGTGAGAGCCATATAAAACCAGCAAGAATAATTAAATATCCGACAGAATGAATAACGAAATTAAATTTGTGAGCTAAGTTTAGGTAAAATTCCATTTGTTTGTCTTGATGAAACGTTCATTGCTATAATGAATACTGGTTTCGAGTGTTGATAACTAGATACAACCTGAACATACAAGGGTCTTGTACAATCACAGAAGAGAAATAGAATTGTGCTCTAGGACAAATTAGTTTATTCATTCGTTAGGCAACACATTACACAGTAACAAATATTCTTTACAGGAGTTACATAGTGTACTTTCAAGTCTGCAATCTCGCTTTAATAGATGAATCATCCATTGAAGTTATATTAACCATATTTTGCGAGTAGCTCAGATGATTTCTACAGCAACAATGATAACCACTCACAAACATATTAGCTTCTATCGAACTAAATCTAATTTACAAAATGTACCACTAACAGATTTGCTATTGTAATTCCACGGATATGAAACGCATAGATAATCAAAATGTTACTTAAGCATTTAGATATGTTCTATTAATAAGTGAAATAGAGTGTCTTTAAAACTACCTGAATGATTCCATTACAACACGCAGAGCGAAGACTAAAAAGTATAGGCTAAATGAAACTAAAACAGCATGAAGTAGGTGGCAAAATCAACAAAAAAGACGCACACTAATAAGTTAATGTATGTATACCAAACATGAATAAAAATTCATAAAAAGGTTAAATACATATATAAATATACGCAACTGATTTATGAATAAACTTAATGGTTAGTTTGTGCGAGATACTTTGACTATAACCCCTTCTTTGTTTGGTAGTTGAAGGCCTTTTTGGTACACTCGCCTGTTAGTCTCTAAAACTCCCATGTGCTTTGTAGTGGCAAAAAAAAATAGGCCCCAGGGCCATTTCTTAACTCCGGATCGCAGTAAGTTGCCAGCACTGAACACTTACGGCCTTAATAGGAGTAAACCCTTTTGTGGTTAAAAAAGTATTTCATTAAATATCCTTGAATTCGGGTGTTAACTATGAGAAGGGCACAGGCAACCAACTTTGTAAAGGGGGGGGGAATAAGGCCTAATGGCGCGTCGACAACTTGGTCATTAGCGCTAACCTCAGTCACAGTGCAGTGGTCCGGGTTGCCACTGCACCACACATTACACAGATGTTATTCAAACAAACCCTTTGTAAAGGGTTTAGTTTAATGAACAAAGTGTATACTCGTCGTAAATAAAATTGAAGGGATTTGTTAAGGTTTGTGAAGATTAACTCAATCACTACATTTTGCTATGCACATTTCCTTTGTATTCTCAGATTGTCCAGACAACATTTTATTAATACCATTTACAGAGATAACAAATGATTAAGAACTATTACAACCATAATAGAAAGTATAATACAGGGTGTCCACAAAGTCCGTATACACTTTCAAAAATTTATTTAAAAAAAACTACTTAACATATTCACAGACAGATACCATTAAAAACATGATATTTTAAGTTTTTTATTAGCAGCCATTATATGAAAGTACCACTCATGCAGCAGCATTCACACATATTTACGTGTCTGGTTAGCAAACTACGCTTACTGTGTCGATGCAACAATGTAAGCCAGCCGATAGGTGAGAAAATTAAGTACGTTTTGTGGACAAGATCAACTCAGTAATCATTGGTAAGAAGAAGCTAAAGGAAGAGTTTAAGAAGACTCTGCCAACCCAAAATCTGATTACAATTGGGTTAACGGTTCATTTTTTAACCGTCGAAAAAGAACATGGGCAGAGTTGGAGTTCTGGTTGAGACGTTTTAAGAGCAACAAACATGGCTCATATTGAAATATAGCAGCTACTAAAAAAAACGTAAGATATCAAATTTTCCGTTAGTAAAAAAAGTTTGTGAGTATGGTTAGTAGATTTCTTTTTATAAATTTTCAAAAGTGTATACGGACTTTGTGGCCACCCTGTTTAATAAAAAAAAACAGCTTTAATTTACTCTTTTGAAGCTACGACGTTTTTTAGTAAAATGTGTAAACTTCCGTTTTCCGGGCATTAATGGATACAATACTTTTCGTATTGCACTTGTTACTACTTCTAACATGTGCAGCACTCCTATTCCAAAATACAACCCGATAGCACCTCCTAAATCAGACAACAACTTGAAAATAGTATAAGATGCTATTTCTTCATTCACAGTATAGCAATTATCAGGAATTTTCACTTCAATTACTGAGTAATTCGGTGATGAACCATAAATAGGAGAATATACAGAGCTGGGGACTTTTTCTTTTGACACGGGAGTGAAAGAGATAAGTTTGCAATTTCTGGGACAGAGGCAGTCGTCGTAGGCATCGAACTTCACTTGATCTAGAATTTTTCGTGTAGCAATAGTGCGCATGTGGTATTGTTCATGAGGTGTTACACATTCTGGGTAGGGAGCTTCTTGCATGTAAGGCATCCTAAAACAAACCAAAAATTAATTTTCTCATTAAAAATGTTTGTAACATTTGTGAAAAACAATAATTGGTGTTAAATTAAGGGCAATAGGGAATTAGAGATGGATAGTACAACAGAATAAGTATTTGCTCGGTAATAGGAGTAATATAGCTGTGGTAGTGGTATTAAGCATACTTGCTTTATAATTTCTGTGATTTGCTACACATGTTAGGCTTGGCAAGTCTTATATTTCACACTATTCATTTATGATAGAATTATCGAAATTATTTGAATATATTCAATTTATTTCGATAGGTAAGACGTACAATTCAAATATATAATTTAGAAGTATTTAAGACAACTATTTATTAAGACATAAAATGCAAATTTCGTTACAAATCTGCAACCTAGTTTATTATTACGATGTCTTACTTTGTTCGTATTGTTTTTCCTGCATGGTATTCCCATTAGCATAACAGTGCCTGTGGTATGACTGACCTTCACAGTAAGATAGTTGAATTCAAACGACTATTGCAAGAGATTATAACTGAGAAGAGTTCAGGAAGTAAAATAGTGAAAAGGAAACTCAGCTGTAAAGCTGCTAACAGTCACCGTTAAGTGCTGGTATTGAAAAGGTATGAATTAAACAACCAAAGATTTTCGAAAATTGTTATGAATAAGTCTGAAGTATTTGTTTTATTTAAGGTAGAATCAAGTAAGAAAGTCACTAAGATAGAAAATAGTTGTTTCAAGTCAATAATGGAAATAATAAATACGCAATTCCGACGTTTTTAAGCTGTCCTTCTTTGTTATCGAGGTGGTAATTCGAATCCAGATATATTCTTGGATATTGATAAGACACATTAAAATTCCATAGATACGGATAAAGAGCAATGCTTGTCAAATGAACTAAAATAACTTAAAAACCTTAAATACGGAGCTAAGGCAGTGCAGAAACTGGCAGTAAGGGACCTTGACTTTTTTGCTGCAAACCATGCGTGGAAGAGAGAAGTAAGAATGAACCACAACTTACTGCTGTATACTTTTTACTTATTTAGTTTATTTCATGTTTCTTGTTTCTTTCCACTTCTAGGGAATTTTAATGTTTATTAACCCCTGAAATTTGGTGGATTTGTATTGTTTGTTTGATAAGGAAGCACTGCAGCTTCGAAACATTGCAATTTGTGTATTATTGTCGCTTTATTGACGTGAAACTACAATTAGACATAATCAAAGGCTTTTTTGGAAATGTAACACAGCAGATAACATGGAATGACAACATAAGTGGAGTGAGTGATATGATTACATTTGTTATATGATTCAATGAGATTTATCAAACAGAAGAAACTACGTTTTCCCGGCTTCTGTTTGACAAATCTCATTGAATCATATAATAAATGTAATCATATCACTCACTCCAATTATGCTGTCATTCCATGTCATCTGCTGTGTTACGGTTGCCGAAAAAAGCCTTTGATTCTGCCTTTGATTAATAACCTGCTCATTACAATTCTTGAAGATGGAAGTGTGGAAAAATGTCTCAGGGACTGTTTAATGTTATCAGTCCTTATGAAAGCCTCAGTATGACCTTCCTTGTTAATTGTTGAATTTTGAAATACTTATAGTTTTTCCCCAAAATTGATATAGACCAAAGAAATTTGTTATTTGGGGTCGTATCATAACTATTTTACTGCATTAACAATTTTAACGACAATAATCGAACCATTTAACCTCCACAGCATGGCCATTTATTGTGCTGTTCTTCTTCTTGTGTTTTTTGTTGGGGGTCTTTGTCCTTAACTGGATATTGAAGCAATGAGTTGAATTTAAAGTTTTATAGCTTAAAATGTAGGACTGTAGATATTAACAAGAACCAGGGCATTCGAATGCTAATTTATTTTGACAACATTACTCTTCTTTTTTTTTTTGTAGCACTTGTTTTCGGAAAATTTTGCTGTCACCTAGAGATCGAACCAATAAACAGTTTTTTACTTTTTGTAGCTTAAAATGTAGGTATAAACAAGTATCGTGGTATTGCTAATGCTGTTTTAACATGACTACAATATTCTCTTTGTCGTTGTTCTTGTTGGGGCTTTATCTGTCACCTAGCGATTGAACCATTGAAACGATTTTTAATTTTGCATTGCCTATCACATAATAGATATTTTAGGATTATTACAATATTCTTGTTGTTCTTAATCTTGTTGTGACATGAAAAAAAATTACAGATATTAACAAAAAAATGCGCTAAGATGTGTACAATATGAATGGAAGCCTTAAATAAACTAAATTCTCTAAAGAAAAAGATACAAGAAAAATACATGTAAGCTAATATCGTCGAACTAATACATTTAAAAGCACCTCCAGGTTGCATTTTTTGGAATGCTAGCAATTTGTTTCTACGTATTAATGCAATGCTAACAGTTTACAAGACTTAATATCGTAAATGTAACTTTAAATCAGTAGTTATTTTTTGGCTTACATCCGTAATTGTTATGCTTAAGCATTTTTAGAGCTAATAGACCAACTGTCAGCAATGATAAGAGGACTGGTAGGTCTAAAACAGGTGAAAGTTTTAATCAAGTCCAACAAAGAACATGGTTACTATGTCTTTGTCGGGTAGTTTTCACCAACAAGCATCAAAGTACAACAAAAATGCATGTCACAAAAAATTACTTCACAGTTTCAATAAAAAGAAGTAATAATGACATTTTAATTATAAAAACTCCAATGTAATTTTCAACAAACTGTTTGCCATGCGCCATCTTCGGTTTGCAACCCTAATGGTGAAAGTAACTGGAGTGGACACATTAGTCTTTCTGTGTTTGTATAATTTGTAATCAAATTTTTATTTGTTTATTTTTCCACACTCAAAGTTTTCAACTTTGTTTACGCAGTCATTCATCATGAACTAAAACTAAAATCGCTTGTTTTATTACATTTGCGGAATCCAAATTTTTCTCACACTCTTCTTAAATCTATCGGATATTTTTTGCCCATCTTTTCCGAATTGCGTTCATCAACCATGATGTTTCCAATGTCATGTTAATTCATGTTTGGTGGAAACATTTTCTCCGACTTGTCTCACAGGAACTGTTGTAAGCAGCTCACAAAAGAGGAAATGCGAAGTAGTCATTGGTTCATCTTCATCAAAATCTGTATAGTGCAAGTCAAGAGTCGAGAAGTGACAATCGCTTCCAATTCTGCCAAGACTGTCGATATTTCTTCGAACTGCAGGCAAGAATTTTTTCAGTGTCGTCCTCAGACAATTTTACTCTCGCATAAGATTCTTTCAGAATCCACCCCACCTACCAGTCAGTAATATACTTCCATGTTACCAAATTATTTCTGCAAAAGCTGGTTGCATCTCTGGATGCCCAATTACTCTGCCTAATTCTTGTAATTCTAGAACAGCATCTTTGAAGGTATGAGCATTGTCTCTGTATAGAATTTCACTAATTTCTACACCGCTGTTACACCGCATAATAAAACCTGCCTACCTACCAGGACATGCTTCAAACCTTCGAAGTCAAGGACTGCTATTTGGTATTCAGCTAGGCCATACATCAGTTCATTAAGTCTTCACTCAGAACAAAGCCGCGTCGATCGTCGAGCCTCGTGATGGCTGCACATCGCCAATATTTGCACTACTGGTCCAACAGCTCGACCGGCTTAGGGCGGGTTTATGCAACAACTCGCTTTTGCATTCTCGCAGCGAGAATTGGCAAAGTTGTCGTTGCCATGGTAACAATGCTATCTGGATTAGCTAAATCCGACGTCGTTTGAGTAAATGCTTTAAGGTTTATGATCCGTGACAATATGATAGAGAATTCCTCCTGACAAAATTTACACAGTCGCTTCTGAACTCGCATTATTAAGTGTCTTCACTGCGAGTCGACAGAGCTAAAACCGCCGCTATGTTGGAATTTCAGACGATTTCTAGCTTCTAGCTGGGAGAATGCAAAGGCGAGTCGTTGCATAAATGCGGCCTTAGAATAGCATAACTGTAAATCATCAAGGCGAGGACCCAATGATCACCACCAAAGATTTGGTACTGGTTCCGAAATGCTAAATTGGCATCGAACATCGAATTTCAAGCCTAAAGGCGAAGAAGAACAGCAGATTATGCCTGCTGTTTCTCTAGGATTGCTCACCACACAAAACTCGCTAACCATAGAGAACATCATTCAGCGGTGCCCTTACCCATGGCAAGTACCTTACCAATTCTCGGCAGTCCATGTGGGGATCTTCCAGGATGCCCACTGCTCATGCTAAGCGAAATCTGGTGTCACTTCAGTCCGGGTCATCCCATGATCTCCAAGACATTGAGATGGGTTCCAACTACGTAACCAGTTCAGAACAGCGTATCTGAAAAATCGCGGAAGCGAGTACCCCACTGCTCATCGCAAGTAGTGTCTGGTTGCCACTAGTCCCGAGGCAAAGGCCCAAGAGCGCACCCTGCTTAGAACAGCATACTTGCAAAAGTCTGAAGGCCAGGACTTACTGCTCACCGCCAGTAATTGCCAGTGGCCCAACAGCTCGACCAAAGTCGAGAACAGCACACATGAAAGCACGTAGGCAAGGACCCACTGTTCCACAGCTCAGTCTTGCCACTGGCTGACCAGATGATGCTATCCGCAGCTTTACACCCTGATAGGGGTTGTATCAGTTTTTTTCGGTTGAAGGACACCGGCGAAGATTGGACAAAGCCAACAGCTCAACCACTTACAACAGCATGTCTGCAAAAGCCCGAAGGTGAGGACCCACTGCTCAACCTTAGTATTGCCACTGGTCTAACAGCTCGGCACAAGCATAGAACAGAGAACCCTAAAAAGCCTGAAGAGGAGGACCCACAGCTCACCGCCCGTGTTGCTACCATGAACTGGCTTAGAATAGCTGTCTTCGGACCCGAAGGCCAGACAAACAACCACTACAACCCGTCTTTGCCCACTCACCAGTCCAACAGCACAACCAGCTTACAACAGCTTACCTGCAAAAGTCCCCCATGGAAATAAGGTGCAGGCCCACTGCTCACCACCAGTCATATCATCAGATACTTGCTTCGTATTTTGCAGGTTAGCCATCTAGCCATCTTGCTCATCTAGCCATCGAACCTGCAAAATCTGGTACCAACGAATGACTAACCACGTTAGAAAAGCGTACCTGCAAGAGCCTGAAGGCAAGGGCCCACTTCTCACCAACACAGCAACCAATCTTTTTGCAGAAACACACCGATCAGCCTGACAAGTACTTGACAAGCCCAACATGCAAATATTCGTTAGATGAAGGTTCATTTCCATGATGTTGGGGAGATGCACCTGCAGCCAAGACAGCCAAAGCAGTTGGGAATCATTGCAGTTAAGGTCTTGCTCGGTAAACCAGAGGGACGCCATTCTAAAGGCCACACTAGCCATGACCAATACAGTGTCGTGCTGAAGTTTGGGCCTCAACCACTGCCTGGTGGTAGGCAGACCCATGTAAGTACGACCCATGCCAGACCGAGCATCATTCCCTCCCGGTCAAGGTACAAGGTGGTTGCCTAGTCTCAAGTCCCAAGAACAGCCAATGATAGAACAATGTCGGCAGAGCCCAGTTAGTCTCTCTGGCTTTCCTGACTTTATTCAAACTTGCCAGGTTGTCAGGATGGTCAATCTCCCATTGGCAAGGCTGCAAACATTTGTTGGTTGCACAGTAATGACTCTACTGCTGGTTGCCCTACGGGAACCTTGTTATTTACTTTTACTTCCTCGAAATGGTCAAGTCTTCAAACTCACCGTGACAGCCGGTCAGAAAGATCTCATCAAATCATTGAAACGGTAGTAGCGACGGGCGGTGAGTACAAATGGTGGTGATGAAATCAACTGGAGCTTAAGATTCTTGCTTGCTAGGAATTCCTTGTTCAGTGGCACAATTCTAAATCCCGATCCCTGTCACAAAAGTGATTCAGTTGGTTACCCAAATCCTTTTGGACAGGACACACGTTTATTCTTTTATTGTAGTGCACCTGTGGCCTTGGACATCTATGGGCATTACAAACCTGTTATTGCTCAATCTCGTGCAGCTGAACACCACTTGCACCTCTAAGAAACAATCAATAATGGGCCGGCACAAGGACCGCACCGGCACAAGAACCGCATTCTGTGATCAGTTGACTATTTGGCAGACTCGAGTCTCGTTCCTTATTGGAATTGACCAGATAAGTCGTTACACCAACAACGAATAGCGATGCAACACTACCCACTAAATCCCATCAATCTTTCCAATGTCCATCAGAGCTCTCTTATGTGTTAGCTCTAGAATTACCACTTATCAAAGTAGAGGAGTAAGATCTAAGTAATCATAAATAATTTAATGAGCCATTCTCAGTTTCAGCTTATTGCAGCACGTACTTGGACATGCATGGCTTAATATTTGACACATGCGTATGACTACTGGCAAGATCAGCCGGGTCACATTCTACCAACAACGGCCTCCTCGGCAGCCACAAAAAAAGATTATTCTCTCCCACAATCCATAAACCCCATAATCTTCCAGAGATGTATACCCCACAACCTTCGAGAGATGGAGAGCGTCACATACAGACCATGAAGCAAGTAGGAAGACTTTGGCCATGTTCAATTGCAAATTATTCAGACTACTGTGATGTCCTTCGTCTGAAGCACTAGCCAAACCCCGGATTTTAGCCACAGCACACACACTCCCACCAAAAAAAGATACAATTGGGTTCATCCGATACTTGTTGTAGCTCGAACATGATCCAACAGGCTATCTTTGAATGCCCACCTGCAGCCCGACAGTGCAAGATTATGGTAGCAGCACATCACCTGACTCATTCTCCCATAGCCAACGTATCCTGAAGTTGAGCAACTATCAATATGCCTGGCACCTAATGTACTCCAACGACCACATGCAGCAGCAATGGAACGATTAAAAAAAAGATAGTCCACTTACTCAAGCTGAACACTGCACAATATGCTAAACTTTGCTGAGCAGTCTTTAAGCTGAAGAGCCACAGGCCAGTTTACGGACGGTCCAGGCTTCTAACATTCAAACTCCTTCAGAAGTGCTCCAACACACTCATTTGTCTAAAACCAATTGTTAGGATCGACCACTTACTTAAGCTTGAACTCGGCCCGGCATGATACCCTTACTAGTCACGCAGGCCAAAGACCGAAAGATCAAGATTATGGTAGGACAAGGCTACTAACGTTCACACTCTCCAAGCACTGCATCACCACACTCACTAGTCTAGAGCTAAACGCATCCCAACTTATGGAACACAAAGAAGCAACAACTACTTCGCCTGTAACTAATACACTCCCAATCAGGCATTAGAGTTAGGATCGTCCAATTACTCAATCTCGAACATGGCCGAACATGCTACACATTCTTGTCTGCCACACAGACCAAAAACTGACGGAGCAAGATTATGGTAGGCCAAGATCCATATCAGAGCTCGTCGGCAGTGCAATATCATGTCCTTCTGTGACATGTTCATTCTGTAAGGCTGAAACAAAAGGATCTGAGCTCTCCGAATGATCTATGGCCACAAAAGCCGAGGTGCCCAAGTGGTGTCAACAATTGGTCATTGCCGCTTTCAAGCCCTTCCTCAGCCAGTTTGCTTCTATTGCTAACTCATCCATGGCCCAAAGACTGACGATGCAAGATATAGAAAGAATGAGGCAGTCTAAAAGCTTGTCCTCAGCTACCAGCCACCAAAATGCCAAGCCTACGAGGTCTAAGTGACTAATACATCCGACAACATCACATCCAAGATCAACAAAGCAGTGAACAAGTCTCTGCTACCTCTGAATTTCGTCCTTTCATTTCACTCTTTTGTCAGTGATGAGGACGGGTGGTGTCTCTCGTACCAAGTGTTTTTCTGTCTCTTTTCAGGTTTACCGCAGCACATCGGTCAAAACCCCAGGTTTGCCACACATCTTCGGCTAAAGTTTTCTTTCCATTCAGGTTTCAAACTCTATTTGCCCTCTTCTTACTTTCGTCTGTTTTGGTCATACGGTTACACGGTATCACATACGAAATCATCAAACAGAACTCTCTCAAAGCCATCACTTATAGGTTCAGGGACACTGCGTCAAAGCACGGTCTGGAACACAGCTGCATGCGAATAGCCACCTTTCCCTCTTGCATGCCTTCGGCAATGAGATTAGACCCTGCTTGATGCCGCAATCGGCATCACAGGGCATTTACCCCTCTGTGGTAGGGAAGAACACAGTTTATAATAACCCCCGGCAGGGTTCATGGAAGTTTGAGCTAGCTCTTCCACTGAGGAATTCAATGAGTACCAAAGTGTACGTCGAAGATGGAATTTAGGCGATCCCAGGCACTTCTTCCTTTAAAGTATCCAATCTGGCCTGCTCTGCCTGCACCACTAGTCGTATGCCCAAACCATCCAAACAAGACAAACACAGATCAATAATGCCAGCTAGCTTCATGTGAGCTAGCCAAAAAGGTAAGCAAACTCCGCCACTATAGCAGCTAACCTGTCAGTAATGTCCCAGAACCATCTGCATAAGACATGAGCACTCGGACCACAGAAAGCAAGTCAGTACCCGTTGCCACCTCAGTAGCACTTCATTTAGTACACTGAGATGGTTGAGAGCGATTCGGCAGGTCTGCACAGATACACAGAACTTTCGACTTTCAGCAGGTTTGTTCGCGTGCGAGAAAAGCAAATACATTTATTTTGGACATGCCAACCTGCTCGCCAAACATTCAATTTGGGACCCTACGTGAGCGTTGTCAACACAGAATAAAGGTCTTTGTTACTTTGAGAATAAAAAACCATGACAAAGTAAGGGTCGACGGAGAGAAGTAGCCGAAGCCCAGAACAAATTGTTCTTAAATTAGCTGCAAAACCGTATTCCACCACGGAATGTTCCTTAGTCCATCTACCATTGCTAATGCAGGCACTCTCAACACACCCAGTACGACCTCCCAGACTGATGAACTCATGTGGCAGTCATCGGATTTTTTAGTAGAAGTGGTAACTAATTTTTTTTGAACAAGAAGAACGTAAAGAAGCTAGACATAAACGTTACCAAATTTTCTTTGCAATTTTAAGACCGAAAATGAGCCGCCATCTTGGGAAAAAATGGCACCAGTGAGAGATTTTTTTAATATTTTTTATATCTTGACTTCTACCAATCCGTTTTTCTTTTCACCAAATAAAAGCATTTGAAAGTACTAGCCTTCATTACATATAACACGTTCGATATTTTTAACAGATTTAACTTAGTTAAAAAACATGCATTCGTTCATCGTTAAATTTCGCTGTAAACGAAAATAAACTTCTAACGCTTACAACAATCGTTTTAATGCCTATGAAAGTTCTGTAGTAGAGAGAATTACCTTTAATTTGGTATGTAGAACAAATATTTAGGTCTCATAGAAGTGGAGTAATGAATATGCCAGTATATGGGTAACATGCGCAATTTCAGATAATTAACATAGTGTAGTATAGTAGATAAAGAACAAAAAAAAAGGTCTGATGTTTCGTTTTCGGGAAACTACCAAATTTTCTCCAGTTATATCTTACATTAGGTGCTATCTTACTTCCATTTAAAAACGAAGTGGCAATGTCATAGCAGTCAAAATGTGTCACGATTTTCGATTAGAATGTACTCCTTCAAGCGTCCTACCTAACTTAAATGGCTATAGTTTAACTTTTCTGAAAGGTGGTGATGGCTTCCTTCCACCAAGGATATGAAAATTTATTTATCTTCATATAGGTCATCATAAGCCCATTTGAAGGTGAAGTGATGCTGTCGTAGCGGCCAACATATGTCATGATTTTCGTCTTGAATATACTCCTGCATACGTCCAAGTTAACTTAAATGGCTATACTTAGACTTTCGTGAAAAGTGGCGATGTCTTCTTTCCACCAAGGCTGATTAAAATTATTTATCACTCATAATGGCCATTCTATGCTGAATTGAAGGTGAAGTGTTATGTCGTAGCATTTAAAATGCATAGTGATTTTCTAATTAAATGTACACTTTCAAACTTCCTAATTCTCATAACTAGGATATTTACGAAGAGCGGTTCAGAAATATTGACCTAAATGCAGCCCATCATTCACTCGTTAGTTAGTAGTGTACGAAGGTGAAAGGGGGTAGGAACTTTCGAATTCAACCACTCAGTAAGCCCCTTAATTAAGTAAATGATGCAATTAGGCTTAATTGGATAATATGTTTGCATTCCTTCCAACAAGGATAACACAAATTAAATAAAGTTTAAATGCATAATTTGTACACATGTTCCAATAATAAAACAAACCATACATGGACCACATATGCCTCGCCTGTCAGCAAAATTCAATTTAAAATGCAGGGTGTTATGATTTCTGCTGTTAAATGACATGTTAAACACAAAGAAGGATAATGTGCATCAGCATGTTGAAATATCTAAAACCACTATTCATTTTCATTTCAAAAAAAATTATTACTACAAAAAGGAATTTTAAAAAGAAATTAGGAAAATGGCCATAACGTGACTCGTATTTAAGATGCCCCATAAAAACACCAATTTAAGTTAAATAGGAACACTGCAGAAGTACTTAAAAAATTGAGTCACGCACTGAAGTACATGAATAGGTAAACCACGATTTTAGAGCACAGGGTAGATTTTTACGTTAAATATGCATTTAAACTTTCTTGTAGCAAATTGTCTGCTTCACATTGTGCCTAACCATGTTATTTTTTAAATGGTTAAGACGTTACCAGTAAAAAAAGCTTTTTTTTTGGGGGGGGGATGGTGCATCCTCACTCCCGCCCCTTTTAGGGGAGAGAGTCGGTGAGTTTCTCCCTATTTTTCCATTTGCAATATAATAACGTATAACTGGTGTAAATTTGGTCGATTTCCGGAGGCGAGCAATCGGTCCCTTTTCTGTCCCGTATCTATTCTTAATAATAAATACCGTGTTACACATATGTTTACTATTACTTTACTTCTATGAAACCGAAATAGATGTTGTATACACCAAATTTAAGGGTAATACTCTGTGCTACAAGATTTACGTAGGCATTAAAACTATTTGTCGAAGCGTTAGAGGTTATTTTACGTTTATTGGGAAAGTGTCGGAAGAGCAAATGCATGTTTTTTGTCTTTCAGTTAAAATTTGTTAGAAAACCTTCAAAAATATCGAAATAATTATTCTATAATGAATGGTAGTACGTTTCAAATCCTTTTATTTGGTGTAAACAAAAAGAAAAACAGGTTAGTAGAGGCAGAGATATTTAAAATATTAGAAAACCTATAATTAGTGCTTTTTTTTCCAAGATGGCGGCTCATTTCCGGCCTTAAAATTGCGAAGAAAATTTGGTAACGTTTATATCTTGCTTCTACTCATGCTCCTTGTTCAGAAAAAAAATAGTTGCCACTTCTACTAAAAATTGTCTCTACTCGTTGCATTTTCTGATTTTACTCCTAGACTATAAGCAAGGACGCATTGCAGCAATTGGTTTGCTGTTGCTAGAACTGTGTAACCCGCACGAATTTTTTTATTCTGTATTTTGACTAGTCGGTGGCGTCATCTGTTGGTGGTTTTTTGGGGGGGGGGATTGAGGCTTAATGGCGCGTCGACAACTTGGTCATTA
>JAHWFP010017359.1:2917-23375 GCA_023313725.1 Lithobius niger | reverse complement strand
GGAAAATTTCCGGAAAAAATTACCGCACACTTTCACAATCAAAACAACAGCTTTGTCCTACGAATTTTCGATAGCTAGGGCTGCTATCGTCTTCGGGCCTCAAGGATATAGTTCGGACTTTCTACATTTTCAGTATTGCGAATTTTCGATAGGCATTACCTGAAAATTAAATATTTTCAGTCCTTCTATCTTCGTCAGGCAGCAAGAAAAGTGTGAACTATAGTCTACATAATTGTATGCACTCTTCTAGATGGATCGAGTTCAATCGAGAACGATTCAAACTTGACATGTCTGTGACTCTGTATTTAGGAGGCCCACGATCATCTCTAAGCTGCGGATGCCATTTAAATGTCAGTTGCTCTCCAAGTCTTCTGCTGACAAGGTATTTAATTGCAGGAGGATGGTCCATGGAGATTCATGAGTGGTTGCCCTGCCAATAACTCATGTTCGATTGCAATTGACTCTAGCCCCCTCAAGTGTCTGTCATTTTTGGAATTGGACACTACGAGGGTTTGATGTTTTGTCCCATGCTGTTTTGTCCTAGTGTCCAATTCCAAAAATGACAGACACTTGAGGGGGCTAGTCAATTGCAATCGAACATGAGTTATTGGCAGGGCATGAATCTCCATGGGCCATCCTCCTGCAATTAAATACCTCGTCAGCAGAAAATTTGGAGAACAACTCACCTTTAAATGGCATCCGCAGCTTAGAGATGATCGTGGGCTTCCTAAATACAGAGGGCCACAGACGCGTCACGTTTGAATCGTTCTCGATTGAATTCGATCCATCTAGAAGACTGCATACAATTATGTAAACTAGGGGTGTGCGAGCCTCGAAAGTTTCGAGTCGAGTCGAGTTTCCTATCTGCTCAAACTTGACTCGATATAACCCAACCAAACTCGAATCCGGTGAAATTGCGATAACTTAGCCAATTTTTGACTGATTTTGACTTCTAATATACCAAATTCATCGTCTCGACGAGAGCTTTCCAGTGGTGCACATTAAGAGCCTCTAGCTCAAACCATTTTAAAGATATATCCTAAAAACTGGAAAACTAGTTGTAGACTTGACTACACAGTCCATTAAGCAGCATCTAACAAGTAAAAAAGAAACTTGCAAAATAAGTGTGTTGACCAAATATTCGGACTCGGCTCGAATTCAAATTATCCTACTCGCACACCCCTAATGTAGACTGTAGTTCACACGTTTCTTGCTGCCTGATGAAGATCGGAGGACTGAAAATATTTAATTTTCGGGTAATGCCTATCAAAAATTCGCAATACTGATGTTAAGAGTATTGACATTTTTTGAGTTTGAGCGCTAATTGTTTACTCGATATTTCTATCACTCAAAGTAGAATGGTCAAATTCTTTGCCATAGTCATCTTATTTTACATATCAAACGTTAGCCTAGCAAAAGTTTTGTTTCCTTAATTAAAATCCTTTTTTTTTTTTTTGCAGCCGTTCCACCTCGAAGTTATTAACGAAAGCTCCATGCACAATGTACCAAAAGGTATGTATTCTTCTTTAATTTGCAGTGGACTTAAACCACCGCAGATATGCATGATGGTTATTTTGTGCCCCTTTAACCCAGTACAATTATGGAAATTCTACAATTGGGTTAAAAGGATTAGAAGCATGCAGTGGCGTAGCCAGGAATTTGGGCAACATGTGCCTAGGCAGAGGGCAACATGTGTGTAAGACCTGGTGCCTGTGCCTATGGAAAATAGGTAGTTACTGGCGAAAAGGGCAACGTGTGCATTGCACACGTTTGCACACCCTTGGCTACGCCACTGGAAGCACGGCATAAAAATCTACACATCAGGTTTGCCCATTGTCGTCTTGTTCACCCTGCTGCACAGCTGCACCAATGCAGATATTATACTAGTGTTACTGTCGGATAAATGAGTGCCTTAATTAAAGGAATAGTAAACCCTCCAACTATGAATTTTTTTATCGTTACTTTTGGTACTGGAATTAATATTAAGAGGCATCTGGTGTCAATAGGTGTTTCTGCTTAAAGCATACAAATTTTTTAAATGCCTGCTTTAAGAAGACGACACGTGCCTAACTCCCAATAGCTGGAGAAAATCCCGTTCTGAAACGTGCGAAGTGACGTCATTTTGCTTAACTGCATTCCAGGCTGTCTGCCTCACCTGTGCTGGCGCCAAAAACAAAACAGCTTTGGCCGGGGTTTTTGCAGTTTGGTTTAGCACAAAGGGTAGGGAATGACTACGTCCCAATGCTATAAGAAAAATGACGTCACAGCCTCTCCATGGTGCAAGCTCACCCCAGTTCTTGTCGGGATAGGTGACTTGAAAATTGCCGTTGTTTTTATGTATTTCGACGTTATTATCAAGGCAAGCGAGATTTTATAAGTTTTTGAAATATGGTCTTAGTTAACATGCAACTGCTATTTTCAGACTTAATGTAGCTAAAATTTAAATAGCAAGAAAACACATTGCATGAGGTCATGGATGCATCTGCTGTTGGAATGTACCAAGCAGCGTTAAGTGCTTGCAAGCGTAAAGCGGTAGCTCAGGAAAAATGCAATGAAATGGGATGTACAAAACCCACGGAAGAAGTATCAGGAGAGGATTCACATTCCACCAAGACTGCAATGGACCAAGTAATGTAGGGAACTAGTAATGGGCTGAAGGTATATAAATCTGCTTCTCTATTTGTGACACTTCATGAATCATGAAGATGACTGCACTAAGATATTTCAATGGACCAAGTAATTTAGTGTCTAGTGATTGGGACTAATTTTTGTGTGTTAATTAAATGATCTAATAATATAAAGATAACATTAAAATGTTAGGTAAACATAATTAACATTACGGCCAGAGTTTACGTTGTCAAACTGAAGTTGAACATTGTTAACAAATTATATTTATATGCACATTTCAAAACACGGACAAGAAAGCATATTTTCGCAAATTTTCTACAGGCATAATATTTACTAGATGTTACAGTGTCCCCAACGTCACTTGTCTTCGTTAGGCCAATTTGAGAGTTGGTTTGAGTGGTTACATCGGAGGAATTGTTATATGCATTCAAAGTTCGCGCAAGCGACCTCTGAACTGTATAGGTTGTACTGTGAGGAGTTCTTAGTTGAGCCTTTCAATTATCACACAGTAAACACGTGACAGTAGGGCGGTTGAGGGTGTCTGGTGGAGGGGAAGGAGGGCTGGGATGGATATTCATCAAGGGCACATCATCTTTTCCAAGATGTGGAATAGTAATGCCCTCCAGGGCTCTTAGATGATTAGATGATTAGCTCTGTTAGAGTTGGACACCATCTTGGTTGATGTTTTATCCCATGCAAGTTACTCCATTGGTGATGTGTCGAGCCTAGTTCCCCAGATGTGCTCGTCAATGTTAGTGTGTATGCCCCCCCCCCTCCCCCCTAGGTAAACAGCTGCGCATTGGCTATAGGGAACACAATAGACAGCACACATTGTGTTGGGCAGTCTCCGGCAAGACTGTCCCTAGGTAAGGGATATGCTTGTCTGCAAACAGTAGCGGTTCCGTCTGGTCTCCGTAGGGTTTGGGAGGAGAAAGATCTTGAAAAAGATAATGTGCCCTCCTGTAACCGATAGTTAAAACATGGATACTACCCCATCCTATGGAGTTGTATGTATTTATAAGCTTCTGGCGTGGCCTAACAAGTTTTATTCTAATGATCCACTTATTGTGATGGCGTCAGAATATAGATACTTCAAAGCAAAGAGTGCTAGAAAATACAATCTATTTTTTGAGTTCGTATGTATGTAATGTAATCGTCAACATTTCAAAAATCTGTCTATTAGGGCTCGTTTACGCAACGAGATCTTCTCGCTCGCCGAAAGCTATTTGCTAGACAACCGTTATTTATTTACGATTAATTTCCCATTTCTATTAAAGGAATGCGGTAATAGACAACAAATTAAATGTATTATAAATAACAACACGGACAAAGAACAAAGTGCAACAGTCATTTTAAACACTGCTACAACATTGTTGCCATTTCACACTATTTCCAAAATTTGCTCTTCTCGCTGAAAAAACAGCTCCTAGCAGTGATCAAACGACGGCAGAATAAATAGCAACTCGCAGCGAGAATTCAAAATCCAACATGGCGTCCATTTCGTAGTTATCAAATCGAAGACAAACCTTCGAATGTCGGTATTCAGGAACCTGTCCGTCTTCGTGTACTGCAGTAAAAATTGTTTTCTTGTTGTCATAAATCGACGCTGCCATGTTGCAAGCATCGTACGTCGTGTCGCGAGGCACGAGGGGAAAATTTGCGTCCGCGTTGTTGTCATGGTTACTCCATATCGACAACTCGAAAGTCTCATTCTCCGACAACGGCGAGAAGCAGCCAGCAGATTTAGTATTGACCAAGTAAAAACTAGTAAGCGAGAAAACTGTTCTTGTGTAAACGTGCCCTTAATCATTGTACCATTTATCAGTAAAATTTCTGAAAATCTCAAAAATGATTAGTTACGCAAACTGCATTCTCGCCTAAAACCTAAGTTTATGCACCAAACTCACTCTGAAAACATAACATAAACTAATCATTGTGATTCTTCATGTCTTTAAAGCCAGCATCGATGAGTTGATGGTTACCTTTTAATTTTTAGGATCCGAAACCCACTTCAAAGTTTTGGTGGTCTCAGAGAAGTTTGAAAACCTTCCTTTGATCAAGGTAAGCTTGCAGTCAAGTACACATACTTAAATTCCTTTACATTACTCTAGTGTAAAACCGAAGATAGGGAAAAGTGAAATTGTCATGCTATTTTTCCTCAACTATTTTATCATTTCTTACGGAGTCATTGCTTCAATAAGTCGTATGTGTATAAAGGTCGTATGTGTATCAGGGGTCGAATTTCCAAATTTTGAACTAGGTGCAAATTTGCACCCCAAATCTGTTACTGGGGTGCAAAAAGAGTCTTTGGAGTGCAAAACCAAAATGTAAACCAACACTGTGGTCTCCTATTTTATGGCCATTGTAAATTCTAACATTCAGCATCTCAATAATATGTACTGTTTTACTGCACTTTGCTTAAAACCAACTTAACTTCACTATTCAACTGAAAAACCTATACACATAGTTTAACCAAATGTAGTAAAAAATGGAGTTTAACTTCTTTGGAAGGAATGGTGTCACAAGAAATCTAATTCCAAGCTGTTTAAAATGCCGCAAATCGCAAGTCTGTAGCTTGTGCGGTTCAAAAGTTATGAAAAATTCAACTTTGGTGTGCAATTTTGAGCTCCAAGAGTTGCTTCTGGAGTGCAAAGTGCGATTTTGGAGTGCAATTTGCCCCTGTGCATCCGAATATTTCGACCCCTGGTGTATAATGGTCGTATGTGTAATTATGGTGGTGATTCAATTTGATCTTGGAGTATCTTGCTCGGAGACGAAGCTGTCGGTAGGAGTCGTACGCACCTTGAATAACCCTGAAAATGGGCAATTTAGTTTTCAAAGCCTTAAAATGAAAGTGGCTGCCTAAATTGAATAAATAAGCAAAAAGTGTTTCTTATCTTAACCTGACAACTTAACCTGATAATTTTAGCATTAGCCTACATTGTCCCAATGTGATGTTACCTTGGAGGTTCCTTCCAGTGCGCATATCCCACTGCGCATGTGCGGCGCAGTCCTCCCTTATAAAAGCGAGAGCGTGGACGCTGTCGGCATTCATTTTCCTCCAGAGGTGTCTCCACGCCACCTCGCGCTGAAGTTCCCCGCCTTTCGCATGGAATTTGGATTACGCTCCCGCTTCATCTGCCACTTTCCCTCGTGCTCTAGCTCCCTTCGCTCTTGGCGGCCGTTGGGTCTCCGCTCTCGACCTCGCCGCCACGGGGCCGATCATCCTTGTGCCTGTCACCGACGCTCCCTTCGGCCATGATAACGCCCCTTTGGAGTCTCCCCTTCAGGCGGGTCAACGTACCCCACCTGCAGAACCCATGGATCTCTCTTCCCTTCGTCATAATTTACAATTTGCGAAGGACAATTACCGTGAAGCTAAAAGAAATCTCCGTCGAGCCACTACTGCTCTTTCACCCGCTCGGAATTCTCCATTAGGCCTCTCGTCTAACTCTTCATGCCTAGGCCGCAGTGTCACACATAGCGAAGTACAAGACATCGTCCTCAATGCGATGAAACAAAATCCAATGCCACCACCATCGTGTACATCTTCAGCCCGTCACGCCCGCACTCAAGATAGGGTCGCCTCAACTTCGAGCCATGAAAGCCACAAACGTCCGCTCCTTTGGGTGCTTTGAAGAAACGAAGGACTTCCTTTCCACCCACAACTCAAAGCCTTTCGCTGCCGACACCGCCTTCAACGCCGGCCGCTCAGATAGTCCCTTCATCTTCCA
This sequence comes from Lithobius niger, assembly GCA_023313725.1. Lineage (NCBI taxonomy): Eukaryota > Metazoa > Arthropoda > Chilopoda > Lithobiomorpha > Lithobiidae > Lithobius > Lithobius niger. The sequence goes on along the minus strand of JAHWFP010017359.1, from coordinate 17,013 downwards.
CACTCCCTACGCCTGAAAGATGAATTCACTTCCCGGATGATTCGGCCGATGATCCAACATTACCTCTCGCTGCGCTTCTCAAGACTGTCGAAGAAACGATACCAGATTGTTTTCTTTTCAAACCATCGCAGTCTGCTGATGCCCCAGTCATTAACCATGTCTTAAAAACGGGATTTGGGTTTGCCCTTCGGGACAAGAACGAAAAACCAAGCAACCTTCTCGGCCAATCAACAACCCTTCTGACGTGCCTCCTTCGTAACGAAGGCTCCCTCCTCGGCAAGGGTGACCCACTCATCTTTGACAAAGAACCACCTGCTCCACTTCCAGGCCGTGAGAACAGCTTCTGTTGCCCGCTCGGCGAAGGCGCAACGAACCCACATATTTTCGACATGTATTCTGAATGCGAATTTTTGTGCAGTGAAATCAAGATGGACTTCGGCACCGCTCTCCATCCCTAAGAAAGCAGAAATCCCAACTTTTGTTCTATACGAAAACGATAAATGCCTTCGCCTAAGCCTTCGGGCGGCCTCCCAAGCCGATGTCCTCAACACCGCAGTTAACGCCTTGTATGAGAAACTCTCTGTGGACGCAAGCCCGGAAGAGATTCGCAATCTTTCATCCTTAATCTCACAGCTCTTTCAGAAGGCAAGCTTCACAACCTACCACTCCTTAAACTGGGCAACCAGAGCCCTCTTTAACAACACCCTTCTCCTTCGGGAAATAGCCCTTTCATCTGCCAACAACCTCAATGTCTCCACTTTTCACCGTCTCCGCAACCAACCAATTCACGAGTCTGACACTCTATTTCGTGGTCTCATCCCGTCTCTAGCCCCATATTTGGACATATCAAGGAAATCAAGTCCGCAAAAACCAAACCCTCCATCTAATCGCCCCTTTCAGAAGAACAGACAGGCCAACCCCCGCCCTCCTCCGGACGACTGGAACAAGGCCTCACCGACAGCACCCCCGGCCCGCACGAAGGAGAATACGTCCTTTCAGCCGAGAAACCAACAGCCCAACAGACCCGACTCCTCACGCTCCCGCTCCGGCCAAAGGAACCAACAGAAGCGGGCCGCAACTCTTGATCGAAGAAACCATCACTCCTCACCAGGGGGCAGGAGTTCCTTTCGCAAGAATCAACAATGACGCCTCCCGCCTCTCCTGCCTTCCAGTCGGCGCAAGACTCCGCCACTTTTTCCCGGCCTGGCAATAACTAACCCACAACACCGATGTCCTTTCGATCATCAAACATGGCTTTCAACCAACACTCCTAATTCAACCACCACTAAAAACCTCCCCTCTGTGGAAGTTCTCCCCTCCGACCACAGAATCCCTTTCGTTCGAAGATTCAGAACTTTTTCGCAAAAATGCAATCAAAGAATGCCGCAAGCCGGGTCCGGGCTTTTACAGCTCGATTTTCACCCGACCAAAGAAGTCAGGAGGCTCCCGTCTAATTTTCAATGTGAAACCTCTCAACAAGTACATTCACAACGATCACTTCAAAATGGAAACTCTCGACTCCATACGCCTTTCGTTCAAACAGAACGACTGGACAGTCTCAATCGACCTGGAAGATGCCTACCTTCATGTCCCCCTTCATCCGGCAATCACCCATCTCTTCCGTTTCATCTACGACCGAAGGGTCTTCGACTGAATGCCGCATCCAGAATCTTCACAATGATATTGAAACCTATTCTGGCAAAACTTCACCAACATCAAATCCAAGCCAGCGCATATCTAGACGACTGGGCTCTCAACAACCCCCCACTCTCTGGAACTCAACAGAGACAAGACCATTTCCCTGCTAAACCATCTAGGCTTCGATGTAAATTACACAAAGTCACGCCTTTCACCTGCACAAACATTCACGTTCCTCGGCGCTTCATTCGATCTACTATCGGCAAGGATCTCGCCCTCAACCGGACCGCATCGAGGACCTCCTCCAACACATTCGTCTCTTTCGCAAACAAACCAACTTCACTCCCAGGGAATTAAACTCCCTCATAGGAAAGATGAACGCAATGGCGAACCTCGTTCCCTACAGCCGATGGATGGCCAGTCCCCTTCACCTTCACCGCATAGACAGCTGGTCCATCAACCAAAAACATCCCGACAAGCCAGGACCGTGCAACAACGATTTTCCCTTCAAAACTCTCCTATGGTGGTCCGATGTCACGAACCTTACGAAGACACTTTCCCTCCACGAACCATCCCCCGATCTCTTCATCTTCACAGATGCATCCAAAATTGGCTGGGGTGCACACCTTAACAACCTGGAAGTCTTGGGTCTTTGGCCAACATCCTGCAAAGACCACATCAACATTCTCGAACTCCGAGCAATCCTGCTAGTCCTTTGACACTTCCTCCCACTAATCCGAAACAAGGTGATCCAGGTCCAAGCCGACAACACAACAGCCCTGGCTTACACCAGAAAGTAGGGTGGAACAAAATCGCTGGCAGATCCCTTCCACCGTAACTTCCGAAATTTTCAACCTTTGCTTTCCGAACAACATCACCCTACTGCCACTTTACATTGCAGAAATGTGATTGCCGACTCTCTCTCACGCCAGAATCCACTGACAGGCGAATGGTGCCTCAAGAAATCCATCTGCGAATCTCTCTTCAGCATCTGGGGCACTCCGATGGTGGACCTGCTCGCTACGAAGCACAATGCCAGACTTCCCCATTACATCAGTCCGATCCTGGACGAAGGAGCAATAGCTGTAGATGCCCTGACGTTCCCATGGCACAAACCTGTTTGCTTACCTCTTTCCTCCGTTCAAGCTACTTCCTCAAGTCCTTCAAAAAATAGAAGAAAGCCAAAGCTCCCCTCTGGCCATCAGCAGCGTAGTTTCCTCTTCTTTTAGACCTAGTAGTCGACACGCCAAGAAGTGTACCCCTTCTACCAGATCTTCTGTTACAACAGAAAGGATTAAACTACACCCTAACCTTGAAAACTTCAACTTACACGGGTGGCTACTATCGTCAAACTCCTCAAGAAGGCTGGAATTCACCAAGAGGAGGCCGAACATATCGCCTCCAAAGCAACAAGAGATTCCACCAACCGCATGTACGACTGCCACTGGTCCAAATGGATTTGATGGTGTATCACAAAACACATTAATCCAATCGAATCCCCTTTGCCCGACCTCTTGACATTTTTCACCAACCTATTTAACATCAACAAACTAAAGGGCTCAACAATCCTTGTCTACTGCTCCGCCCTTAATTCGGTCTTCAAAGCTGCAAACAAAACCAAACTACTAGACGACTACCGCATCTCAGCATTACTACGATCCTTTGAAAACGAACGTCCAACAACCAGATGGACCGTAACCGACTGGGACCTATCCCTCGTCTTACAATCCCTGATGGAAGAACCTTACGAACCCATGCAAGACAGGTCCCTCCATCTCCGTGGCAGCCAGTCTTCGATGTTCGGAAATTCAAGCCCTGTCAGCAGCCCCATCCTACTGCATTTTCGGTCCAAACTTCTCCTCAGTAACGCTACACCCAAGAACATCTTTCAGAGCAAAAACTCAAAAACCCTCTGAGCCATCAAAACCAATTACGTTTCCGGCCCTCTCCAACATTGTAGGCAACGAATCAGATCGTCTCCTCTGTCCAGTCAGAGCACTACGCTTTTATCTAGCCCGCACACATCAAGATGACATCCGCTGAGACAGAAATCAACTTTTCCTCCTAGTTACCCCCAAACCGGAGAAACTACAGCCGCTATGGTATCCCGTTGGATCAGGAAACCAATTGAAGCAGCCTACGACAAACAAAACAGGAGCAAGAGCATGAGAGTGACGGCAACATGAGGTTAGAGCGATCTCCACATCATGGGCCCACCACAACGCCACCCCGATGGAACAAATCCTGGCAGCAGCATCCTGGCGCCATCAATAAAATCAACCTTCTCCTCCAACTACCTAAGGAACATGTCAAGGAAAGAAACAAGACCACACCGGCTGGGACCAATCGTCGCAGCCAGAACCGTGGTCAACACCCCTTAAGCACTCAGAACGAAGTAGAAGCAAGCCATCCATAAAGGAAGCAAGCCACCCAGAAGGAAGCAAGACCTTAAACAATGGTCCTTTTTAGGACCATCAAGTCCTACGAAAGAGATCAAAATTCCTGTTCCAAAGTGTTCTGAATAAAGTGCAATTTTTTCTCTTCCAGATAAAGATTTGGGGGCTAAGCCTGCTTGCATCCCGGGGCGCCCGTCAAGGCGGTGCCCGCCACCTTTTTTTGACTCTTATGTCAGACTGCCTTAGCGGGGAATCGAACCCACGACCTTTGAAACCAAAGGCCGAGGTCCTACCGCTGAGCAATTCTGACACGGCCAAAAGGAAACTTCCACGGGCAGCATTTGATAAAATTACACTTTCAAATCCCCACTGTAGGGATGCTTATTTGCCGCACCGCACACCAAGTGAAACGAATGGAACATTCAAACGTTAAATACGGATTAAACAGTATGGAAAGCCGACGGCTCCACAAGACTTAAATAAACGCACATGCAAACCTACTTACGTTGAACATACAGCATGTCTCAGATGTCCCGTACCAGGTCAAATACATCCTTAAGACTTGGATATGGTTGCTGATAATACCATGCCCGTATAGGAAGTCACCTATGGCGAATCCGATGATGCCGTCCAAAATGACCTTGGAGGTCGTATTCAAGGTTATCCAATTTTTATCCTTATCTACGCAAGATAAAGGCATAAAGTAAATTAGAAAGTTGTGGGGGATCATGCTACTTGTACAACACAGGAAGCAGCACAAAAACAACCTACGAAACAAGGAAGATGTTGGCGAAAGAAGTCGGATGGTGCAAACAAGCCATCCTTGGGGCAGCAGGAAATACAGAAATAGCTAATTCATCAACCTAACAGTAACAAGGGTACAATTCTTGTCTGGGTTTGGTAATACTGTAAAATAAACTCCATTGGTAGATTTAAGGCAAACGGACCGGGTGGGCAAGCCCTGAAAGTTTTTTTTTTCAATTCCTTTTTTTCTTCTTCATTTTCGTTTAACCATCAGTTAGCATTTCCATACTTAAGTATACATTGTACTCCATTCCCTGCATTTACAAGAACTTAAACAATGATTCATTTTAGTCGAATTTGGGACTTATACTTTTGAAGCCATGGTGTTAAGTGAGTATGTGCGGGTTGGGGGGGGGGGGGGTGGATTATGTTGACACATCTGCTTCTTACTACCCGGACTTTTCACTTAAACAGACGCTGTATGTCCTGTTTTCCCACGCAGAGTGTGCTAAGTTATCGGCCTAATTAGAGCATCGGTTGTATGCATATATCACGGAAAGATTTAACGGGTGCAGGGGGTTGGGGGGGGGGGGAAGGCCTTCTACCTAAAGGACCTTATCAGTAAAAGAAAAACTCAAATTGTTTAAATGATCACCTCTGATGCTCTATCGGGGGGGGGGGGGGGGGGGGGGCCCTCTGGGGTGAAAATGATGAATATGCACGTTAAGAGTGGGAGGTAAACAGCCAAAAAAAAAAAGGACATTGAATTTTCGGGAACAAAACGGGGCCTTTCAGGACTTGCCTACCTTGGTCCTTTTGCCTTAATTCCGCCTCTGGCATTTATTTTACAGTATTACCAAAACCAAAAAAGAATCCTGCCTTTGTTACTGTTTCATTTGATGGGTCAGCTATTTCTATATTCCTGCTACCCTGTGGATAGCTTCTCTGCACTACCCAACTTCTTTCGCCAATATCTTCCTTGTTTTGCGTGCGATTTTTGTTCTGCTTCCTGTGTTGTACAAGTAGCACGATCCCCTTGTTGCAAATCTTGTTACTTGCATGTTTGCTGGGGCCAATGGCCAATCTTAGTCTTGGGTATCCATTCTTACATGGGTGGACATTATCTATGTCTTATAATTTAGTTTCCGGTTCCTGCCTCTAGAACATAATAGAACATTCCATTACCCATAATACCCTGGCTATTTCGCCGGTTGCCAGGGGTAACCAAAACGTATTTAAGCAAGAGGCCAGCATGGAAAAATCAGAAAGCCTTCGGGCCAGCCACCCGGCTGGTCCTCCTTCAACCCCTGCTAGGTTTCCTTGTTAGGGGGATTTTGGCTTTTAGGCCTCGAGTAGGCCCAATTGTGGTTAGGCTATTTTCCCCCAACCTAAAGTAAGCCTTTTTGTAAAGCCATCTTAACCCTAATTTAACCCCAAAGTTCCCCAACCCTTTCCCACTATTGGTTCAGTCTAATTTTGGTTAGCTCTCCCACAGTTTGCTATTTTTCGTCACCCCTACAACTTTCTAATTTACTTTATGCCCGTGTTTTGCGCAAATTAGGAGATACAAATTCGATGACCTTGAATATGACCTCAAAGGTCATTTTGGATGGCATCATCGAATTCGCCATAGGTGACTTCCTACACGAGCATGCGGTTATCAGCAACCCATATCCAAATCTTAAGGATTAATTTAACTGGTACGGGACTTCTGAGACGTACTGTATTTAAGTCCAAAAGGCAACATAAGTAGGTTTTGGCGAAGGAGCATAGCCTGACATTTTTTCGGATTGCAGGAAACTTTAATTTCAGTGCAGTTAGCTTCTACTGTTTGTATATCCTCCTGAAATGAACACTCTTCTTTGAGTGTAGTTATTGGCCTACCAATTTTGAGGTCACCAGCAAATTTAAGTGGGTGAGAACCTACTTCTTGTTCGAACAGTGTGAATAGCAAGAATTCTAGGGCCAAGCACAGTACCTTGGGCAACGCCCAGTCGAACATTAGTCTAAGCAGAGTTATGGTTATTAATTACTATTCTTTGCCGTCGTTCAGTAAAAAAAAAAAAAAACAGAAATTGATCACTTAAAGCGAAGTACCGTCTTCGATTTGCTTTTAAACCCTTTAAGGACTTCATTTGCGGCAAGGGCTTAAAACTGACATGCAGAAAAAAATTATAGCTTCTCACCCACTAAAAGTAGGGGAATGAAACCAGTAATTTGTGCATATGGGCACTCCCCTCTCTAAATGGTCTATAAGCATGCCATGGTAGATGCTGCCAAACACATTGCCAATGTCGGGGAAAAAACGTCAACAGGTTACCCTTTGTCCAAATGGTGCGTCCATTTTTCCACCCAGTTGTATTTATCTCTACCCAGTGAGCATAAATTGAACACAAGGAGTGAGGCACAAAAATCCTCAGTGAGTATTCCTACACCCTTGACAGTAAGTACTGTACTGAGCCGGCTTCCAAAAAGGAGAGTATTATTTTGGACTGTTTACCACACACTTGAGAAGGAGTGTACAGTGTGCCGTGTGGGCGTTGCAGTGCTCTTTATATGGGTGACACTAGAAAAGGTGTGAAAACACGTATCCACCACTTATTCCACCACTTGGAAACACGTCACCCTATCTCACAGAGTGAAACAACCACACTTCTAATATAACATAAGATAATATAAGCAATTTATTCACTTAAATAAAAGTGTAAAGGAGATACAAGGGCTTGAGCTTAACAGCAATCCTAAATTAAAGAAGACGCAGAGCAAATAGATAATAATCCAACCTTTTGCTAACTCTAGGACGCGCCTTATGAACTTGTAACCTAAGGAAGGATGCACTGATGAGGAAAAATGTCGATTCCGATGTCCGATTTCGATGTTGAAAAAACATCGGTCAATACCCGATAATGATATCTAGTGGTTCAATGTTTACGAAAATTAAGCAAAACTAAAGTTACATTCTTCATGGAACATAAAATAATTAATACGATTTCGCAAATAAAACGTACAATTTCTGTAGGCTAAAATTAGTGGCTGGAAACTGACTGTCAGTAAAACTATTACGAAATGCGAACTTAGTAAAATCGGACATTTCCGATGTTTTAACACAGCCTAAAACCAATGCCGTTGGCCTGATGCACTCAATAAATGCCGATTTCTAATATCTGATGCCTACGTCGGTGCATCTCTATGGCAACCCCTGTCTAACCCAAGAATCCTGCATGTCGTGCAACAAGAACTAACTGACCAACTACAGCTTTAAGTGGGCACAACACCCATGCCTTGTAAATACGGAAGGCTACATCAACTGTTGAAGTATTTGAAACATAAACAAGACAGTGTACAGACACTTACATACGAAACCAAGAAGATAATGCCTGAAGAAAGCAGACGTACTGTATCGACACCAAAAGAGTGAATGTTTTGTCGAAAATTTGCAAGAGACTGTCGAGTTTCTAATTTTTGAAATTTCAGCGTACATTTTGATCACTGTCATGAATCGACATTACATACAAAGCGTTATTACAGATCCCTTTTCTTCCCGAAAATGCCTGGGGTGGCTGAGGTCATACGAGATAGTCGTGCTAACCATCAGGCTACCTTGCCCTATTACCGGCACTAAGGTAGTCGTGGCTTTATATCTAGGGGGTGCACTGTACGTGAAATATACCTAATACCGAACCAATACTATACTTGCCAAATACGCAACCATATAGTTACATTGCCAAATACTGAATACCGAATATTCAGTCCCGAACAGAATAATACAGGGCTCGAAATGAGCGGTATCGCATCGCAGTTTGCACCACAATTTTAGACATTAGCGATACAAAATTGAAATTTGCGTAGCAGTTTAGCGACGCAACATCAAGGCGATAGAACTTTACAACTATTAAAAACAAATCCTTTTGCAGTAGGCCTATAGCCCATATACAATAGAATAATCATTGTGTTCCATAAAATTCGTAAAACCAATCTCTACAGAAGTTAGGTTATTTTTATACCACATACAAAGAATGAAATTGAACGAAATACAACCGTAACATAAAGCATCAGAACATTCAGGTTTTAAAAAAAAATGATGGAATTTATACATCACACAATCACCTTCTCTTGTTCTAGATGAACCATCAATTATAACGAAAATGCCCTTTTGCCTGCCAAGAAAAATAATTATGCTTAACGAAAACTGCTAAACAATATTTTGCGATTGCTACGCAAATTTTTATTTTGCATCGCAATTATACTACGCACTTTTTCCTGGACATTTCGAGCCCTGTAATAACCGAATAGGCTGCAGAAATGTTACTGATTTATACATGCAATTTATACATACAATCAAAATGTGTTGTCATACTAAATAAGGTAGACACAGCATTTGAAAAACTCCCCCTCCCTTCCCTTCATCCCTCCCTCTTACAGAATAGATATGGCACATTAAAACAGTGTTAAATTTTGTGTTAGGCCTATTCCTTAAAAAATGCAGTAGCTCAAAATTGTTCATTCCTTTTGGAATGTTAGAAGACAATTTGTCACAAACAGAAAACTGTTACTAAATACCAAAGTTCCGGTCGAATACACTGACGCTATGGTTTCTACACTTTCATACTATGGCTGCTTATCATAGTGACCCACCGACAATAAGACACCACCAAAAGAGTTCCAGTTTCTTCTAAACTAGACCCTAGAAAGTTTTCGATAGTAAAACTAACTATCTTCGTCAGGCATGAGCCGTGAGACACTTGTACGCACAAACTATCTTCTCACACACCAACGATCACTCTCATTTGAATTGTTTCTACACTATTAGTTTTCATAGTGGGCCATAAGTTATTCAACCTGGCCGCTGCTGTAATCGTTCTCACTCGTTGAGTTTGACTCGTCGACGTCAGTGAAGCCGGCACCTTCAAACGTGCACTATGTAGGCCAAATACGCATAAGTCCCCCCAAGAAAGGGGAAAAAAATATGTTGGGAAAAATGACACATGTCACGGGCTAAACACGAGATGTGACATTAAAACATAAAAGCAAGAAGGTGAGAGAGAAAACACGTCGAGAGTGGCGGTGCACCTAAAGGCCCCCCCCCCCTCCCCCTTACAAGGCACACATAGCTCAGTTAGCACAACACTTATACGCCCATCGAAATAAGATGCGTAGACTCCATAAAACGCATGTATGTGAACAAGGATGAATGCAAAAATGTGATAACACAGATTGACAAGCATGTGGCGCGTCGAAAACTGTCTCATTAGCCCAGTCCAATTAGATCAAATGCTCGGAATAATTCATAATAATCTGATTTTTGGCACAGATGCTCGTAGTGACATCAAGTTCAACATACAAAAAGTTCTCAGCTATCCGTGTTGAGCTAACGCCGCCATCTTGGAAACATGGCGCCCGATATCGGTTTTTTTCAATATATCTCGGTAACGGTTCTTCGCGCATGAAAATATGTTCTGTCCAAAAATGTTGAGCATGAAAATTTCTACAAAAAAATGTTCTATTCATTTTTTTCGTAGATTCAACGATTCAGCCGATAAACGGTGTAGAAGAAGGTTGAGCTAATTCCGCCATCTTGGAAACTTGTGCCGTAAATCGCTGTTTGTCAATTTATCACGGAAACGGCTGCATAAAATATGTTTAATCAGAAATTGAAGAGCATGGAATGGTCTCCAAAAAAAATTCTATTAGTTTTTTTTTAAACTGAGTCAATGATTTAGCGAATAAGCGGAAAGAGACCACGCGTCTGGGCCCCAATGCACCCAATGTACATTACATTTCATATAGTTGGATGGCTTGGGGCCCAAAGTTATGGAATTTGACACTTTCTGTGAAAAGCCTGAATGCATATGAAGAGGATCTGGAAAAAATAGCTATGATATCAAGTTCAAAAAAAAAACCAAAAGTATTCTTGCGAGCTCTCTAAGAGTCCGAAATGGATATGATTAAGATTTTCTGAAAGGTTGGGATCTATTCTTTCCATCAATCATAACCAAAATTGTTTAACATAGATAGTGACCATCCTACACCCATTTTAAGGGGAAGAGGTAGCAGCGAAAGCGTATGGTGATTTTCAAATTCAAAGTGCTCTAGCGAGCCATCCAATAGCCAGAAACGGACATCTTAGAATTTTCTGAAAGGTGGGGATCTATTCTTTCCATCAATCATAAATGAAATTGTTTTTCTTTGATGGGACTAACCTATGCGTAGTTAACGGTGAAGAGGTAATGGCGTGATGTCGAAAGCGTTTGGTGATTTTCAAATTCAAAGTGCACTTGTGAGCCCTCTAATAGCCTGAATAGGACATGCTTAAGATTAGGGCTGGTACTTTCCGGTTTTTTAGTTATCCGTTTAACCGGTTTTTTTTCCGGTCGGTTACACGAAAACCGTTTTTCCGTTTTCAGCAAAAAATACCGCCCAAAAAAATTTCACCACTGTGTAATATATTATTAAAAACAAAGCTGAAAAAAAAATATGATTTAGTCCTTGGTAAGTAAAGCGCAATTATTGACTACATGTTGCATTTTGGGATTTAAACTAGAAGAAAGTTGACGTTGATAAATTTAAGTACTTATTTTATCAAGAATTTTGACTTTATGTAGCTTTAAAATTTCTACAAGATGTCAAATTTTACATCTTAACGACAACGTAAGCCAAAAACAAAACAACAAAATTTAATACGTTTTCGTTAATGTTCCATTAATTTCAAATTATGAGCCAGAAAAATTAGCATGCTTGCATTTTCGGGTAGCAACGCATTTCGTTTACGCGTTATGACGGCGCTTCCCTGCCGTTCGCGCTAGGTATAGACGAGTCCACTTCTCCATGACGCGGGGAGGGAAGATGCTGGCCAGCATGTCTTTAACTGCCTCGTGTACGCGCTGGCGATCAGCAGTTTGTTTCGAAGAAAGTAAGCAGCTTCGATGGGACAACAAGCCCATGCGGATTATTTGTAAATAAGCTGCCCCCTACCCACCCCGGTTTTCTACTTTCACTGATTTTGAGTATTTGGATTAGTAGGCCTAAATGATGACACTTGGCTATTTTTGGCTCGTTCACCGCGGTTTTTGAATGGTGCCCGCATCAAACGTTCTTCGGATATGGGTTTTATAATCCGTGTAACCGAACGTGGAACGGTTTCCGGTTAACCGTGTAACCGATCCCAGCCCTACTTAAGATATGCTGAAAGGTAGGAATCTATTCTTTCCATCAATCCAAACCGAAATTGTTTAGCTAAGGTACAAACACAAATATGAGCATTCCAATTGCACTTTGAAATTCAAAATATCTACTACACCAATTACAGCTACACCTTAGAATAGGCGTACGACGGTCCCTATCACAGTTAAACAATATCGGTTAGGATTGTTGGAATGAATGGATCCCACCTTTAAGAAAATCCTAAGCCTGTCAATTTTGGGCTATTACAGAGCTCATAAGAGCACTTTGAATTCGAAAATCACCGTACGCTTTCGCTGCTACCTCTTCACCTTAAAATGGGTGTAGGATGGTCCCTGTCTAAGTTAAACAATTTTGGTTATGAATGATAGAAAGAATAGATCCCCACGTTTCAGAAAATTCTAATCATGTTCATATCGGGCTATTAGAGGGCTTGCAAGAATACTTTAAACACGAAAATAACTTTAACTACCATTTTTGGTGGGGTAAATCACCCCCTCCATCTCCCCCATGGGGTCTTCTGAACTTGCTATATAGCTATTTTTTCAAGTTATTCGTCATATGCATTCATGCTTTTCACAGAAAGTGACAAACTCTGCCAATTTTGGACCCCAAGCCATCCAACTATATGAAGTGTAATGTACATTGGGTGTATTGGGGGGCCACACGCGTGGCCTCTTTGACACCATTTATTCGCTGAATCATTGACTCAGTTTTAAAAAAAAACGAATAGAACCTTTTTGTAGGTAATTCCATGCTCTACAATTTCGGATTAAACATATTTTATGCAGCCGCTTCCGTGATAGATTGACAAAAACCGATTGCAGGCATGGGTTTCCAAGAGGCGGCATTAGCTCAACATTCTTCTAAACCGTTTATTGGCTGAATCATTGAATATACAAAAAAAAAAGAATAGAAAATGTTTTGTAGAAAATTTCATGCTCTACATTTTTGGACAGAACATATTTTCAGGCCCGAGCAACCGTTACCGAGATATATTGAAAAAACCTTTAACCGCCACCATGTTTCCAAGATGGCGGTGTTAGTTGAACACGGACAGCTGAGGACTTTTAGAATGTTGAATCTAAGACCATTACAAACATCTGTGCCAAAAATTAGCTTATGAATTATTCTGCGATTCGACCTAAATTTGGTCTAATTTGACTGGGCTATATTGCACGATGAAGGTTCTTATGTGTCATTCACGCCCGTACATGCACAAAGTACCGAGTGAGTCTTACTTAAACTAGTACTAGAAAAACATGTTAAGTCCGCCGGAAAAGATATGCAAGTGAACGAAGGAAGAAAAAAAATTTGGTTCTGGCGTCGTGGCAAGCAGCCTACCATCGTCGTTGGTGGCGCATGAGCCTACATCAAAACACTGATTAAGGCGCACAGCTCTGCAATATGCTGTCAAGCCCATCACCATCACTGTGGACGAGCACTTTGCTTCTGCACGAAGAGCTGCATATAGCGTCCATGGGTCCATCTAAAGTTGTTACAGTGGTGTCTCCAGTCTGTAGTGGGAGTGCCAATAGTTCTTCAATCAGGCATAGAGGGCGTCACGCCCAGTCACAGTCGCACTGCAGCTGTCCTTGTGTTGCCGTAGCCAAAGCCTCAAACCCAAAATTCGTGGAGGTTGAAGGTAATCCGTTGTAGGCTGACACTCCCGCTGCCCTCGTGGGTTGAAAAACCTCGTCCTTGGAGTACAAGTCTGTTGTGCCGAAGAAACGAGGCTGCTCCACAATATTCCCATTCATTTGCTTAGTAGAACCGCTCTCGGCTCAGTAATGGACTGTCTGTGTCACATACGCTTTAAAGGACGTACATAGTCATAAAGACATTATTCATTTCGCCATCCTGTCATCTATATCTGCCATCTTAACCTCGCAGGTAGCTAGTTGCTGCAAGGAGTCGAACATCCATTTCCAGAGCAGTATCCGGAATCGAAATGCAGTTTCCTTGAGAATTTATCAATACGAGTGGCTTCTAGTGTTGTAGGACCGAGCCTCTCTTAAAACTCATTGATCGTGCTTGTAACCGTTGATCTGCTCAGGGCAGGGGCGCAATCTAGGCTGTTACCTCTCCGAATTGGTAGGACAATCGCAAGACATGATCCGAACAGCTACGCATTTCCCG
>JAHWFP010017358.1:7209-19386 GCA_023313725.1 Lithobius niger | reverse complement strand
AGTTGAACTGACTGCTCTCTGCAATGATGTATAGCCATTGATTCCAAGGCTCAAAGAGATGGCTCGGAGATGTGCTCGGAGATGTGCTTCCTTCCTTGTGTCTGACTTGAGCATGACCTTAGTTTGCTCCATGCTGATGTTATGCCTGGTTCTCAAACAATGCATGGCTACCCCATTCTTTCTATTTCCTCCTTAGTTGCTTTCATATGCTCTTTGATTCTCACGCAAATTCGTCTTGTTGTTTCCACTATATACCCTTGCGGGCAGTCGCTGCAGGGGATCCCCTGTAGTCTATTGGATCACCGGCAGCGAGACCATGGATGCACAAACCCTCAACGATGTAGACATGCTATGCTTGATTTAATAGTGACGCACAAAAGCCAAACTTTAAGTCCGAAAGTAGATTGAGTTAAACCCATAGCTGAACCACAAATAACGACGTCTGTAAGCACCTACAAGAAGCAGTCGCCGTAACATTGGAAGGCACTGGTGTGTGCGGTCAAAGATAGGTAGGCCTAGCAGAAGTTTACTATACTTGTTCAGAGCTTCCACTGCTTTATGAAAATTGGGAATTCTTAATGCTAAGTTTTAGCATCTTAGAATGGTTTTTGACTCCTCTTCCATTTAATTTGTTAGGCTAATGAACATGCTTATGCTTATTCTTGTTAGTAAGACAGTGGAGAATTAACAGACTACCCCAGCTTTAGTGCCTGGTTACAGACTACCTGGTTATTGGCATCTCGCAGAAGTATTAGATCATAGCGGCTTTTTAGCAAAATTGATCCTTGCTATCATGTTGCAGCCTCAGTTAGCAGACAACACACGTACGTAATGCGTATAATGTGTGGTTCCCTGTGTCTTGTACAGCTTCAAACGTAACTTATGAATCTCATTCAGTGTCAAGTAATTCTAGTTTTAAGGTCAAATTGTAATTTTTACACTAGCGCTACACCAAACTGCAAAATCTGACATGCCTCTGCAGGTACTTAAACTTGTTTTTTAATTGTTACTCTAAGAACTGCAAAATTGGCATTGAAAACTGCTGTTTCTAAAAACGAAGAAAAATGTTCGGCACCTGAAAATGAAACCCACTTAATGGTCACTGAAGAACAACGTCAGATTTTAGAAGATCAAATGAGAAAGGTACATTTTATTTTTGTAGTAATATTATTGCTTAAGTCACTAATACCGGTAGAACTAAAAAAGAAATATTGTTGTATTTACAGCACGTGCAGCTTCTTACGCAAGGTTTTATTTTATCAAATGCAGTACCTGAATTAAAAAATATTGCGGAAACTTACAAATCACTCTTGGTATGTATACATATTTTTTTTTTCATTATTTTTCTAAGTTCAATATTAACAATTAAATTCCTTCGTTCCCCTCCTAGTTCGCTCGTATCCCTTATCTTGCAGCTGCCATCGAATTGTTGGGCACTGAGAGCCTGTTAGTCTCTCTGGCAGTTTACCTGACAATTCTAATCGGTCTACATTGTCTGTTCACGATACTTTTCTGGATAGTACTGTTGATGTCTGTTTACTTATGAGGGTTAGTGGCTAAGTTTTATGGCCACGTAAATGTCACAACGCATTAGTAGACATCAGAAACAGCAGAGGTAACACGTTTTGGACATAATAGAAGTTAAACGGTTATGGCTTCCGAGTAAATGATCAGCTGCTTTCCTTGATAGTAGACTTGTCTAGACTGGTGGTCATACTGGCTGGCATAGTTTGTGTTAAATAGTCCTTTTTGAATAATTACGCCCAGTTATTTGCGGCTCTCAGTACTGCTATGTTAACACCGTCAGATATCTTGGTAACACATTACGACTGAGACAAGCATGTCCTCCTTCGTATTATCTCTTGTATTGAAGCCTGACGCAAACCAACAAGAGTTTGCGTAGTCTCGTAATAAAGACTGGGAAACCCAAGAATACTTGTGTTGCTGTGACAAAAATTTGGGCAGTCTTGGACATTCTGGAAATACAAGTTAATGCTGCTGACATTAAATTTATTTCTGACATTCCCCTTATGCTGACATAAGGACTTTCAACACAAGAAGGGGATATGTGCTATAACACCAGAACTGCAGCTTGGTAGAATGTCCCTAGAAGGTAGAACACTCACTCTGAAACTTTGTTTGGACTTCCTGGATTCCTGTAGCCGAGTGGACTGGGGATTTGGATGTTTGCAACCTGTATGCCTTGCAGAGATAGCCTGTTCATTGATTTATTTGTATTTAATTTCAGCTGTCGATTGCCTATTCCTTCTTACTGTGATTCAGCAGCTAGTTTTGGGAAATGGGTACCTAGACCGGACAAACACAACCAACAGACCTGCCCAATTCACCCATTTGCTGTGCGTGCTGCAGAAGGGCTTGAAAAGATAGAACAGTCACCGCGTACCTTCCTAGTCATTGCTACTCACTGGGCATCTTACTCATGGTGTGTGCTGCATCTTGATCTGATCAGTTTTCTGAGGAAGCTATCTACTCGAGTTTGCTCTCGCAACAGTAAGGAAGTTGGCCTGGCCCGAACTGGTGGGGCAACATTTTCTTGGTGGCTGCTGGTCTGCAACAGTTATCAGTGATAATTTTTCATGATTAACCAGGTGTAAAGAAGCACCGGCTTCACAACTGATTGGATGGGTAGACCTCAACTCCAAAAACCTGAGGATTTTCGAAATTTGTCTGCACTCCAGAACTTTCCACCTACAACCACAAAACAGCATCGGCCAACATACTCCTAAATCTATAAAAAAAAATGTAATTTTTAACACCGATTAGAATTAGTTTTTACTATCCAAAATACTTACCTTCAGTATGTGCTAAAATTGTTTCGATTTGCTTTTCTTACCCGAATTTTTAAACCCCTATTCGTTTAAAACACCATCAATGCCATGAGGTTAGAGTTTCTGGCGCCAGCCCCAGCAAAAATCGATCATGGTCAGCCATGGTTAAACACGAGTAGTTTATGGGTAAACATGGTTAAATCATGGGTGGTCCCAATTTACACTTGGTTAAACCTCGTTCAAAACCATGGTCACAAGTTACCATGGTAACAGGGCACTTTCACCATGTTTCTATCTTTGGATAACAATGGTTGGTCCCAATTTACCATTGGTTTTACAATGGCAAACCATGATCATAAACAGTGGTTTAACCTTGGAACATTTTTGCTGGGGAGGGGCACTGGTGTCACTGCCTTCAGTAAGGCAACATTAGCCATTTTAAAACTCACTTCGTTTCGAACCCCTCGTCATTAGGAAAACTGCAGATTCTACGAGCCTGGGAGGCTGTGAAGGCTCTACTGAAGGTAAGTATTTTAAGATAGTAAAAACTAATTTTAATCAGTGTTAAAATTTACGTTTCTTACTATCTGCAAAATACTAACCTTCAGTATGTGCTGAATTTGTCCAATATGTCATTGGGACAGCACGAACGCGGCTAACTCAGTTGCATTGCTCAACAAACTTGTGACACACAATTTCCACTGAAACTTAAGAGAGAGGTCTTCCCATCTTCCTGAGGGTTACTCAACTCTTCTTGTAACTGGTCGTGTTGCTTACAACCAACCGTTCCTTCGCACAGACACTGAGAATTGCTTTTCTCGCCTCAGTGCCGTCGAATTTTACATTGAAATTTCCACTGTGTCACATTCGCTTGGTGAATCAGTGCACTAACTCTGACGCACAAACACGTCTTTTTTATCTAAAAAAAATCCATGTGAACCAACACTAAAACACTGACTTGATCCACCAGAATGCGTTTTACACTCCCCTTCCTCTTGTAGAGAATGTTTCATGTGAACCACATCTATACACTGACTTGTGTAGTGTAGTTATCTCTCCAGAATGCGTTTACATTTCTCTTCTTCATGTAGAGAGAAATCCATGTGAGTCCTGGAGCTACACTAAAAAACACTGACTTGTGTAGTGTAGCTCATTCTCTCGTGTGCACTCTTCACCGTGTGTGCGTAAGGCCGTCATCGATTTCCAATTCTACTCTCAGCTGCAACGTGAGGCTTTGAAGATGCAGCTCCCCTCAAGGCACTGGTATCTCAGAGACTGAGAAACGAAGGTGTTTAGGTTGTTCCAGGAACACTCAGCCACCTCTTCATCTAAAGGTGCCCCTGTCCCTAAGCCCCTTCACCTAAAGGTGCCCCTGTCCCCTAAGCCCTAGAGTTTGCGAGTCCCCTGAGTTCATATGTCCGCATATCCCCCAGTTGGTCCAAGTGGATTGGACCCAATACATAGGCATGCATGAATACCTGGCAGACTCAGCTGCCAATCTTTGTCGGGGTTATGGGGATTGGAAGGAGCTTGCCCGTTTCATGGTCCACTTGCAGGAAAAAGGGGTAGGCGGCACCTTCCTTTCTCCTGACGTCTCGTCCAGAACAAAACGTCCTTGAAAGAAAGGTTCTTGTGGACCAACACTACAACATTAACCTGTGTGGTGTTGCAGGCTGGAATTTAGCGTGGCAGCTCACTCTGCCTTGCCGCAAAGGCCAGACCTCTCAGGAAAACCGTTTTCTGCAAACAAGGACGCAGACTTGAGTGGCACGTATGGTGTCCTTTCCAAACTGGACAGAACGAGGGGCAAATTCTGTAAGGAATTTGCAACATTTTCTTTACGATACTGGAGATAGGCTACCTCCAAGCAACAAAATGCCAGATTTTTAAATCGAAACTGCTAACCCTAAACTTGGTGATGTAGGGAGGGCAGAGAAATTAAACTTTTACACTCAACCTTGTTGAAATCATGGAAGATCATCAAGAAAACCCAAGTGGTCTTACTGAAGGCCTGAAATCTTCAATTTCGAATATTTTTATTTTTCAATAAATATTGAAATGTAAACAGCGCTGCTGCGAAAAATTGTAACGCACATCGTTGTAGTTTGGCATAAAGCCATGTAGATTATGTTACCTACACGTTTCATAATTGTTTAAAGTCTTCTCACAAACAATAGGGGTACTTCACACAGCATAATAATCGATTTTGTTGATGTCTGAAACTGTTTATAACTTGCAACAACTCACGTGTACGAAGCAGGTTTGTTAGCGCTAATGTCGCTGTTTTCACTTACTATTTTTTTCAAAGTCCGTCTTAAATCTTAGTAAAAGATGCTTAGCCTTTGATCTTAATAATGTTCAGATTCCAAATATATTTACCTTTTTAAATTCGGTTGGGTAGTTTTAAAACGATGAGGCAAAACGTGTCCGCTACCTCGGCTCAATGCTTTAGTGCCATGTTGGAATTTTACTTGCGTAAGTAAAAACGATCGGCTTTCTCATGCAAACCGGAAGTGGCTCGAGCGTCGTTAGCGCCGAATTTGGCTGTCCAAAACTCTCCACCAACCAGTGAATTGGATACTTGGAAATTTAGGCTCTGAACAAATCCTAAGGTGCCTTACATGTCTATCATTCCTTGGGGTCCGCGCAGACAGCAAGTTGGAGCCGTTTCCCAAGTATAAAAAATCCAGAGAAAGAAAATATCGTTAGCATAACTCGACCTCGCATCAACCCATCGTCACGTTCTCCGGGAGAGCGATGTTCTTCTACCGCCGCAAATTGCGCCAAAACGGGGTAAAGGTAGTGGTCATGTAAGTTAACCTAGTTACACTTGAATTTCGTTTAAGCCATTTATTTGAAAACTTAAATGTAACTTAAACTTAATTATCGCGATCGGGGTAGGTTTTTGCAGGTGAAATAATTTTGGGGGATGATTTGTAAAAACTTTAATTTCATTCCCGTTTCAAGTTACAACTTTCAAAACATGAAATTTTTTCCAATGTAAAACCAAACACTAGCATCTTAACCAGACAGCTAAAGGTTGCATGTGAATCGTCGTCAGTGACCTCATGTGAGTTGGATTTTTATTCAATATTACTTGCATTTTTACGAAAATGTACTTCTAGTTTGAAGTAGGTGAAATTTCTTGATCGTTGTTGATACTTGAGTGTTAAGCACGATTTACTTAACGATTTTTTTTGTTACTGAATTCTGAAACCAATATTTTTTTAACCAAAATGAAAATGCTGTAACGGCGGATGCTACGACGGCTGAGGTGCTTGTAACATCCCCGACATCAGGTAGACTTCGGTCTTGTTTAAAATAATACTTTTGGTGATTTGTTGGTTTATCAAAGCACAGTCGTGGCTACGGGCCCGATGTAGGGAACGGAGCGAAAATATCCTATCAATTTAAATAGGCTAACAAGTTCTAATTTACACGGTACGCGCTGCCGTCAGGTAGAGTGACATTAATTGCAGCAAAATCCTGAGTTAAGAATAAAGGGGGTTTACGTAATATTTTAACTCTACAATTAATAACTGGGTAAAAGTTTCACACGAGTTTTTACAACTGAAAGCTTTAAGTAAGCAACGAATTTACATTAATAAATTCAACAACGAACTAGGGGTTTAGAAAATAGCAATCTTTACATCAAGGAAGTTCACTCAGGTATGTTTCAACCTCCTAATATAAAAAGCAGCCGCAAGTTACAATTAGGCCTACAGTATGTTGTTTGCGCACAAACTCAACTAAACTTCCAGTTAAATCTGAACTAGATCGGCTCAACGGGAGCACTAGCAATTTAAGCAGGACTTTCACTTAAATTAAATTCTTTAAAATAAGTAAGATAGACTTGGTTTTTAGGAAGGGAACCACCCTGACGTTTATGATTAACTAAGTTCAGAAACTGCCGATGTACGAAGTTAAATCATAAATTTATCAAACTAGGAGTTGCTTTAAAATTAAACTATGAATTTAGATTTGGGGGTCCTAAATAAAAACTTTCAATTTTAAACTACATGATACGAACCACAACCATAGTGCCCGACATGGCAACATTCGGACGGCATCGTTCCTATCCCGATCGGTGTGACCACCTCCTAGTCTGAGATCTGTGAGCTGTACTAACGATTGCCTCTTGGGGCTGGGTTTTTATGCCTGCTGTCGGACAGCCAGGTAGAGGGAAGCGCGGGCCTGTAGGAGAGTGAGGGGGGTGGGGTAGAGTGGGGTAGTGGAACCTTGGGAGGAGGAGTGACTCGACCAAATCCGGCCAGGCTGTCACTACTGGAAGTAGGTAGGGCAGCGTGGACGGGCAGGGTAGCCTTGCACTCTGGTGGTCAGGGAATTGAATCCAGTGATCTGGCTGGAAGGGAATATTGGCAATGAGAAGAGCAAAGGGAATTGCCGACTTTTGTGAATTAAGAGGCCTTAAGAACTGAGTTTTGAACTCGCAACGTGAATAGGCCTATAAATTTAAAACTACGATATTAGGTATCGCAACTATTGAAGGAGGGGGGGGGACGAAGTGATTGCACAGAATATCAATTTTTTTGCTATGGAAAACGGATCTTTTTACTGGATTGTTTTAATAGAAGGATAAGCAAGCTAGAATTGCATTTGGAACTGTGGGTGGTCACCCTCGGCGATTTCGAATTAATATTTACGAATAAAAACAAAAAGTGGTGTCTGGTAAAATTGCAGTAAAATATCTTTTGAAGTTGAGCCCCATGGGTGTCTTCAAGGGGCAAGTTATAATAGTAAAAGAGTAAATAATTAACGTAGTGAAAAATGCTAAAACGCATTTAAAGTTAGGGCATTAACTTTGCAGTTGCATAACTTAGTTATCATGGAAATTTTTCATATAATTGTGCGCGCTACAAATCAAATAAAAAATATCACATTTGACAAGTTCACATCCTATTTATGAGGTTAAGTACCTTTGTAAAGGAAGCCCCTCCTATTCCACAACTAATCTAAATTGGGTCGGCTTTATGCCTATAAAAATCGAAAAGAAATGAATACATTTATACAAATTGTAAACGAGCGCCACCGAAAAGAGCCTGTTTTTCAAAATTTTGAAATTTTTTTCTTGAGGCACCCAAATGCCTCGCTTAGGCAAATCTCGCCGTTTTTGGAATAATGGTCCGATTCTTACAAACTCTTCGACATTCAATAGCCTGTCCAAATACAAGACTTTTGGGGAAGCCCAAATCCGGACTTTCCACCAGGAAGATCTTCAAATCTGCATTTGAAATTCGCCAAAACCAACTGAAGCACTCCGTCATCATGGCCGCCATTATTAAACTCTATACTTATGTATTGTATTTTATCCTTTTTCTTTTAGGGCAAAAAGCCCGAACACACTAGCTTAGTGCATTTTAGGAGGAGCTTCCTCTGCGAAGGTACTGAACCTCGAGGATTTGTACAGACAACAATTTGAAGTGTGATATTTTTTATTGTGTTTGTCGGCCGCAATCCATATGAAAAATTTCCACAACGATCAATCTTAACTTCAAAATTTTAAACGTTAAACGTTCCCAGTTACTTAATGCGCTTTAGCATCCAATAAGCTAGTTTATTTAACCACATTTATCCTTTTATTATATTCTTTTCCCCCAGAAACGCTACCATATGTCCAACGTAATTCGACCTGGCATTCTACCGGACACGAATTTTCAGTGTATATATGTTTGTTTTAGTTCTCCTCTAAACCCGACTGAGACCTTCCGAATGTTGCCCCTAGCTTGTACTACTATTACAAACCAAAAGATGTTTATAAAAGATCTGTTCAAACCCAATCCGAAAGTCAAACTGTGCAAAAACTGCAAATCCCCCTTTTTGCCCCCCCCCCTCCCAGCCAAAACCTAGTTGTGGTGTATAACACTGCAGTTTTCAGTTAAAGCGTATAAAATTTAATAATAATGCTTTATGCATTACCCAAGCCAAAGTATTAAGCTTTAACAAGAGCCTATTCACGTTGCAAACATGTAAATATTCAATCCGTAGCCAATATTACAAAGTAAAGGCCTATTTCCCAATGTTCAATTGAGTAAAACTCAAAACAGGCCTATCTTTTCCGTCTTTACATGTCCCTACTCCTTCAAACGGCTCTGCACCCAGTCCCTTTGTTCAACCGACTTCTCCTCCCACTTTCCATTCCAAAGCATCTAAGTCTCAAACACCGGCGAAAAGCTTTCCGAAACAACAACACAATCCACCTGCGCATCAACGAAACGACGAGAACTGGACGAAACCACAACAACCCTCAGGATCAGACTTTCGTCGCAACGAAACTAGCCAGCCATTTTGCTCCAACCAGTCCTTATATTTCAACCCGTCCTCGCGCCCACATGAATCAAACAAGGCCGGTACCGGAGCATTCGAGGTACAACTCCAGATAGAGAAGAAGTCGCCATTCGGCCGAAAGCCCTTTCAAAAACGAAACCAACGACGTCACCTGAACACTGATATCAGTAAGCGGTAGCCTTCGTCACTACCTCCCAATCCCAGCCTGGGAAGAGTTATTTGTCTTTGTCTATTTTGTCTTTTTGTACTGTGTATTACCTTTATACTGAATATCTTTTAGCACGTTTAACGATTGGTACCGTAAATAACCAGCAGTGCACGACCGTTTGTCCATGAAAAAATGTCATTCCTGGTGCACGCTAAAGCAGCTTATCGATTATGCACTCCAAGCACTATTCTCTTTGTGCAGGAACAGGATATTGACTAGTGCTGAGTAAGCCATCAACCACGCGATGCTCGAACGCACAACGAAATTGGTTGCTGTTTGTTTCAAATTTCGATATTAACAATTAAAACAGCTGAAATCGTGAAACAAAAGCTGCAAGTTTTTACATGAATTATTACAAGAGATGCGTGGCAAAAAGTGAGTAAATTACTATTTTCAACTTGATTTTCATGTGATCTAGACACACGCTAGTGTGTCACGCCAAGTTAGGCAACAACCATCACAACAAACATCACATCAATTCAATTGTCGAGGTTGTAAACCATTGTAGCGCGACGCCATGACATCAGTGTCTAATATCCTGAAGCAGAGTTGGGCACATTTCAGGTACTTAGGGAAAATAATAATGCGGTACAAAAGCTTAAATTGTGTTGAAATCAAGAGCAATGACCCACCTGACAAAAATTAACTCGTGTAGGAATGCCAGCTAAGCTGCTTTCAATGCAATATCTGACCCTCAATAACGTTGCAGATGTGTAACTAGCTACTAGCTAGCTAGCTAATCGTAGTCCGCTTATCCCCATGTTAATTTCCATAGGGTGATTATTCATCGATACCGAGATAACGGGAAGGCCTCCAGCTATGAAATTGGACGAATGGCTGCAGTACGATACGAACTGCGTACCTTTTATGGTTTGGAGCCTAGGGGTGTAACAGGGGATGACGTAGGATGGTGCGTAAGAACGAAAATATTGTTATAACCATTGTTAGTATTGTCGACATCGTCTCTCATTGGGCGGCCAAATTTCGGACAATAACAGTTGTGTATACTGACGTGCGTGCTGTGGTGGCGTCACTTGTGGCACCACAGTAATTATCAATCCTTATTTCCTTATGTTAACCCATCCTAGTTTAAAACACACTAATAGGAGTGCCATACTATGTAACCATGTAACTATGATTGGTACTGTTCACCATAGATGTGACACATGATCAGTGTGTCACATGACACTTGTTATAAAAGGCTAGGATGCCTAATAAATACGTCCATTCCTGTGCTTGCATTAAGCTGTGTTTAAGTTGTTACTCTGCTGGGGGAACACCACGCAATAGGCTACCTACCAGGACGGTCCAGAATGGCAACGAGCCACCCCAGTGGAGTATTAATGTAAGATTTAATGTAATTATTCCCCCTACCATCCATCTTCAGTGCTCCAATTTGGTGAGTTGGCAATTTCTCTATTTAGGCAAAATAGTTTAGTGCCCGGTATGGGAATTAATTTAAATCTTAAAGCTAAAAATTGTTGTTTGAGTGAGTTGGACTTTGTGTGGTTCGAATTTAGTTGTAGTTAAACATGTAGCGGCGGACGCTACGACGGCTGAGGTGCTTGTAGCACCCCCGACGTCCTTGGTTGACGAGTACTCCTTTGCATCAGGTTACGTGGTTATTTCGACTTTTTACGATAATAAACACAGCGTGGGCTACAGTCCCGGCATGGGGGATGGAGCGTCGGTGTCCTATTCTAGGCCTAACCTTAATGCTTCCGGTAATACACTGCCACCAACGGTGGATTAATTTAATTGCTTAAACGAAGTATAAAGCTAAAATGGGCTACATAATAATTTACACTAGAAACAATTAATCTTACTAGGGAACGAACCTGAGGTTTAAAAACTCTTGGTTTTTATTTTAAAACATCAGAATAATGACAAAGGAAACACTTTACATTTGGAATTCACTAGTTTAAGCTTTTGACACGTTTGGCAAAAACACTTGGCTTGAATTTACAATAAAAATTCACATTAATACAAG
This sequence comes from Lithobius niger, assembly GCA_023313725.1. NCBI lineage: Eukaryota > Metazoa > Arthropoda > Chilopoda > Lithobiomorpha > Lithobiidae > Lithobius > Lithobius niger. The sequence continues at coordinate 8,093 of JAHWFP010017358.1, read as the reverse complement.
AACAACGAAGTTGATTCTTAAACACTTGATTTAGAATAGAAAAAGCATTTTTATCTTGGGTTCCTATCCAGGAATACCCAGCAAGCTGAACCGCGTCCGCTAAGTTACAACTATATTTGACAACTGTAGTTTTCATGTCGTCCCACAGTTATTTTTCCTCGCGAGGATCAAACCGTCCCTTTGTTTACATTAAAGAATGAACAAAGTAAGAAACTGGCTTTTTAGTAAGAGATGCCTACTCTAACATTATGGTGGTAAAGACCAGCAATGCCGATAAGGCTTACCAACCATAAAGACTCCAAGCTAGAGGTTAATTTAATTTAGACTATGAATTTAGAATTGGGGGGTCCTAAAGATAAACTTCTAAAGTTAAACTAGTTACTTACAACCACTACCATTTTGCCCGACATGGTAATCCCGGACGTGACATCTCCACACCCGACCGGTGTGACCCTTCTAGCTTGAGAGATCTGTGAGCTGTGCTAACGATTGAGTTCTAGGGCTGGGGTTTTATACACATAACTGGAAGTAGGCGCGGACGCCGAGGATAGCTACGGGGGTCTGTTTGGCTGAGGGCCTGGAGAACAATGGAAAGTGGGAGGAGAAGTCGGTATCGCAAAGGGTTTTGGTGCAGAGCCGTTTGAAGGAGTAGGGAGATGTAAAGACGGAAAAGATAGGCCTGCTTTGAGTTTAACTCAATTGAACATTGGGAAATAGGCCTTTACTTTGGATATTGACTGTGGAATGGATAATTACATGTTTGCAACGTGAATAGGCTCTTGTTAAAGCTTAATACTTGGCTTTGGGTAATGCAGAGAGCATTACTATTAAATGTCATAAGCTTTAACTGGAAACAGCAGTGTTATACACCACAACTAGTTTTG
>JAHWFP010017356.1:0-23695 GCA_023313725.1 Lithobius niger | reverse complement strand
TTTGGTTCCGGAGGAGTAGAGGTACAAACACGCACGCACGCACGCACATCGTATGATTTTAATTATGTAGATGATGTGCGTGCGTGCGTGCGTGCGTGTTTGTACCTCTACTCCTCCGGAACCAAAGCACCTACAAAGATGGGAGTAGGACCAAACGAAAGATAATTAATTTGCGCTTTTAATACAGCCTATTTTCATCGCTGTAACTTGCTATTATCACCCTCAAATATGCGAAAAAACCTGAAAAAGTAACGTCAAGGTTTGTTTTAAACCCTCTTGATGATTGTTTATGACGTCATAGTTTGTTCATGAAAACCTCCTCGAGCAAAGAGCGATGATCTGGAAAAGAATGCATGGACAACGTATTTCGCAACAAACCACATATACATCTTAAAATTGGTTTTGTATTAATTGACTTGATTCAGGGAAAAATCAAAACAATAGATTTGGTTTTAAAACGGTGTTTGCGCTGATTGAGTGAGCGAAGCGACCGGAAATCAGCGTTTGTCATCAGAAACAGTGCTTTTCTGATAAATTGCTTGATCTTAACTTTTTGCTCGACTCCTTGGACGTAAAAAAATAATACTGACCTTCTCTCGAGATATCTCATACTACACTCTTATAATTTGCTTGATCGTTTTTTATGTGGAAGGTCTGTATCATAAGTGTTGCAGCAAGAAATCTCCTCAAGCACAGCGAGCTGACACGGAATGAGCGAGCGAAGTGAGCGACTCCGCTAGTTGTTGTTTAAAATGATACAAACGCACACATAAAAGTATTCCTGGTGCCCCTTTCTGGTACCCCTTTCTGGTGTATATTTTCTATACGTAACTTAGTATTTAGCATTTAATCTTTTTCTGTCTTTGTGTTGCTGCTAAACGATTATTCTCTTGTCTTAGATTTGTCAGTTATTATAGAATCTGTGAATGACTTCAATTTTAAAACGGGTAATAAAATAGTACTGCGAAAAGCTACGCGTCTTTACTGATTGTTACTGAGAACAACAATTTAGTAACTCGCTCTTCGCTGTATCCGTTGCCGCCAGACCATTGTTGATGGACGTTCCAGATAATTTCGAAAAAAATTTGGCAACAATCATGACGTCATGTATTGTTGAGGTATTGTTGGGTGATTGTTGCTGATTGTTGCAAATGGTCATTTTTCGTTAATTTCGGTCATTTACGATCCAGCTCGGACTTTAAATATACGCCTACACAAAGGACGGATTAGTTTGCTTTCTTTTGACCACACTTTACACGGGCTTTTTTGTTTCACTTTTTTAAGTATTTTTTTTTCTTTACGTCTTGCTCAGTGAAGATTTTTCCATCGGTTCCTTATCACTTCACTTTCTGATGACCCCTCACTTGGTGAAATAGCTGCAGAAATCAAGTGAAAACGCCACGGTTCCATTGATCTTTTTTCCAACGTAGAAAGTCGTTCATTTGCACTACTGAATAAATATTTAGCTTACTGCTGTTTCCGATGACAAACGCTGATTTTCGTTCGCTTTGCTCACTCAATCATTTCCTCAGGAACATGACTAAATCAATGTAACCACCAAGAACCACACATCACTTCGCGAAAACAGCTGCAGAAATCAAGTGAAAACGCCACGGCCTGAATGTATATTAGACCTACACAAGGACACAAAGATCCTAACTCTTATCCAAAGCTGTTCGTGTTTTAGCACAAATAACGACGCAACTAGCTGATGGCCTTAGTAAAAACTAATGTTCGAAAATTGTTGTTTAAATGATACAAATGCACACGTAAAAGTATTCCTGGCACCCCTTTCTAGTGTCAATATATTTTCTATACGTAATTTAGTATTCAGCATTTAATCTTTTTCTGTCTTTGTGTTGCTGCTAAACGATTATTCTCTTGTCCTAGATTTGTCAGTTATTACAGAATCGGTGAATGACTCCAATTTTAAAACGGGTAATAAAATAGTACTGCGAAAAGCTACGCGTCTTTACTGATTGTTACTGAGAACAACAATTTAGTAACTCGCTCCTCGTTGTGTCCGTTGCCGCCAGACCATTGTTGATAGACGTTCCAGATAATTTTGGAAAAAATTTTGGCAACAATCATGACGTCATGTATTGTTGAGGTATTGTTGGGTGATTGTTGCTGACTGTTTCAAATGGTCATTTTTCGTTAATTTCTGTTATTTAGGACCCAGCTCGGATTTTAAATATACGCCTACACAAAGGACGGATTAATTTGCTTTCTTTTGACAAACTTCTCATATTTGTAGCCTTCTACTTCCAGAGGAGAGGACGAACTGCCCCAACCAACCAACCAACCAACCAAGCATAAGTTGCATCTTTTTAATGAGGAGAGATGATTTTTGCGTTTTTTCGTACGATTTTCGCTGGTATGTGAGGCTGACTAGGTAAGTTCTTTGTCCGCTATTTTCCGAGTTGGAATTTCGCATCGTGATATTTTGTTTACGTGCTTACTGAATTCGAACTGAACCATCAAGGTTATTCTATTCGCTGAACTCTTAATTAGTTACATAAATCTTGATTTAACGCAGTTCTTAAATGCTCAGATGTGAATGTCTTACGTAAATTTCTCGTAAATTTGCTTGACCATCCATTTTACGTAGTGCTATGCCATGTGATGGCCTAATTAACGTAACTTTGGATTTTTCGTCCCTTAGCAAAATTTACTTTAAATTATTAAATAATTCTCTTCATGTGTGTGCATTTCCAATCCGTATAATCGTCGGAACTGAACACAATATAATTCGTCAACCCAAAATTGCTGTACGATCGCCAATTAAGATCTGATGTGTGTCGCTCGTCCCGCACATCTCACATTTATACGCTTTCTTTCCACCGAAATATCGTGGAGCGTTTATAGTTATACCATATTTTACCAATAAATACATAAAATGATTCATGCTGATACCTGAAGTGAGTTTTATGGTAAGTTCGCAACTTATTAATCGGTCTGGATTTCTACGGAGCTGTACCGCATACTTCACATTTGTACGTCTCACCTCCATTGTCAAGGTAGGTTCGCGCCGAACTGTGACACTCATTTGATGACAATTGGAATATTTACTGTTTTACTACTGACAAGATGGATTTGCAAGCTTTAGCGTTAATTATTTATTTGTCGGTTATTGCCAATTTGCTACTATTTTCGGCAATCGATACGACTATGGGAATTGGGTATTTGCTTTCTACAGCATCAGCAACGTCACACTTAACATGTTTCTCTCGCTATGTGTTGCGACTGTCGTGCTAATTTTGACATTGCTAATACGGATTTTAGCAAACCATATGCACTTATGGCTATGAATATTTTTTATTTGTGTGAATTCGCTAGCTTATTTCGGTGTGCTACATAATTAAATTGTATGACTGAACGAATTCTTCGTTCGGTGAATCTTAGTGTGATTTTGAACGCTTGAACGCACTCTTCACATTTGTACGGCATTTCTCCAGTATGAGAATGGGGGGGGGGAGGTGGAATTGCGTTAGCTACTCATGATCCTGTACTAATGCTTGATCGAAATTTCGCTTACGCCTAATTTCTGGGGTAATAGCGCTGGAACGAGTCAGGTAACTGTGATTTGGGGGTAACTTACGCTTTTCTACCAATTCTTGTTCCTTAAGTCTTAAATGTTGCTGTAACGTCGCAGACTTGCGAGGTTCGGCTAGCTTATTTTTTTCAGTTTCCTGGTCCGTCGACTGGAGTGTGGGCTTGCTGAGGGTAAGCTTGACGAGGGGGGGCCAAGCTAGGAGTCAGCTTATTGTGGAGGGCAAGCTTTTGCTGGGGCTGCAAGCAAGGTGCATCCATTTCTGCAGCGTGGTCGGACGGGTCAAGATGTAGTTTGGGAAATCAAATCCTGGATTTCCTGTTCGGATTCGTTCAATCCTCCGTTCTGGATTTCTGCTAAATCTAAGTCGTCGGGCGTTGAGAAAGGCTGAATCGGGTTTCTCGATCGCATGAAGTAAGGCCGACAGTGGTTGATGTGTACTCTGACAGTTTTGAAGGGGTCCAGGTAGTGCATTGCTCTCACGATGACTGTATTTACGAATTCTACTAGTCTATATGCTCCAACCCACAAATTCTGCAGTTTACTGGAAATTTCTTCAATCTTCACGAAGGATTTAATTAATAAATAATTGTCTGCCAAGAATCTGTAGGGGCGTGCTGTCTTGTTGTAGAAGTTTTGGTGACGTTGAGTTGCGATAGCATTTTGCTGATGCACCACCTAGAACGCATTTAACAGTTTTGTCTCCAGTCTGACTACTGTATCGTCGCTGTTGTAAATTTTCCTTGCAGGTTCAAAGATTAGGCTGTTGGGGATCCTGAATTCTACGCCGAAATGGAGTAGGTGGGGTGACAACAATATGGAGCTGTGGGGGGTAGAGTTCAAAGCAATGCAGGCTTCTTGTAGGTTGTCATCCCATGAGTGTGGATCGTCTGCTACTATTTTCCTTAAAACGGTTTGTATCGAGTTATAGCAAATCTCTACGCCTCCTCCTGTTCAAGACGCATAGGAGGTGAAGTTTATTTGTTTCACGTTGAGTAAATTGCATATTTCTGCGCATATTTTAGAGCAAAATTCGCCTCCGAGTTCAGAACGGAGCACCCTAGAGGGTGAGAATCGTGCGAAAAGCTTGGTGTATACCTTCCTAGCTATAGTTTCGGTTCGCTTGTTGGGAATCCCGAATGCAATGACGTAGTGACTGAAGTCTTCCACGAGTGTCATCACGTAGGTGTTATTTTTGTGAGTGGTGTTTAGTCTTCCTATCATATCCATAGACCAACTCTTTCCTGGTTTCTGTAGAGGCTTGTAGGCCCTGTATGTTGCTTTGTATGGCTTGTTAGGGCGATTATACTGCTGACAGATGAGGTATGTTTCACGTAGTAATCGATGTCTCTAATCATGGTTGGTCAATAGCAATGTAGCTGTATAAGCTTTCGGGTGCTTTTTGCTGCTCGGTGGCCAGCTGCGAGGAGGAGTGATAGTCGTGAATACAGAAGTTTACCAGGGCCTCTGGGATGCAAACTTGGGCTATGCCTTCTAAACTTCCTTGTGAAGGATCATTTAACCATGTTCTGTACAAGATGCCGTCGAAATCCTTGTAATAAATATTTCGTTTATTACTGGTGTCGATGATGTCTGCTGGCTCGTCGTCCTTGATGCTGCGCCAAATATTGCCGAAATAGTTGTCTGCTTTTTGCTCTGCTACTACGTGGCTTCGTGTCCAATCTGGGAATTGGGAATCCAGTACACAAACTGGTATCTCTACTTGTGGTAGAGCATCACTTACGGGTATAAGCTTGCCAGGCCTATGTTGAATTTCGAAGTCGTACTCCCTTAGTCTTGTGAGAATCCTCTCTAGTTTAGGAGATAATCCATTACTGTTGCACAAAAAATATAATGTTATGTGGTCTGTAGCCAAAAAAAAAAGGATTTACCGATGAGGAAGGTGCGAAAGGTTTTACAGGCATGTACTGCTGCTAAAAGCTCTTTCACAGTGGTGCTTTTCTTTTTTCCGGCAGGTGTCAAGGTTCTTGAAGTGTAGGTTAAGGGGTAGGTGATACCGTCGTGTACTTGTGTGAGGCAGCCTCCGAACGCTACATCGCTTCTGTCTGCCTCCACGTGGAAAGGCTTGTAAAAATCAGGGTGGTGGAGTGTAGCTGCATTTACCATAGCCTTCTTTAGTCCCTTAAATGTGTCGTCCCATTCCTTGTCCCATATAAATTTCGCATTCTTCTTAGTGAGCTTGGTAAGGCTCATTGAGTAAGCTGAGAAGCAAGGGATGTGTCGGCGAAAAACTCTGCACATCCCAATGAATTTGCTCATTTCCTTGACGTTTTTAGGCTGTGGGAAGAGTTCCATTGCTTTAATCTTGTCTCTATCTGGTTGTACACCCTATTCGTTAACGATGAATCCAAGAAATTTGACTTGCTTTGCAGCGAAAATTCACTGCAAGAAGCAGGTGAAGCAGGCATGAAGCAGGTGAATTCAGAAATTTAAGGAGCTAAAGAGCACGTTGTCAAGGTAGATAGTACAGTAGGCTCCTAAAATCTCTGTGAAAATCTGCTCAGCGCAGAATTGGAAGTGGGCAGGAGCTAGTTTTATTCCCATTGGGAGTTTGGAAAAACAATACACCTTGTTGGCGCTCTTAAGAGGGAGTGCAACTCCTTTGGTTATATCAATTCTGACTACTAGATGGTGCCAGCGTCTACAACGTATATTAGTTACGATCTTAGTTCCACTTTTTCTCAGTTATTTTCCAACATAATAGAGTCAAACTTGTTTCTAATGAAAGAGGATCGAATTGCCTAGCGACGTGTGGAGGCAAAATTATCTAAAATATATTTTTGTACTTTGGAGCAATATTTTAAGGTTGACTGATTGAAAGATAAATAAAAACTGTGAACGTGATTTCCATTCGATATCTATGAGGTAAATCCTTTTCTTCATTAAAAAAGTGTAACTGATTTAAAATTAAACAACAAAATACCATAAAATGCAGGTGTTGTTTGAAAAAATCGTACCTACTCTAATCGGATTCGAATGCAGAACGGGTGTTAAATGTGACGAGCCATGCTCACAAAGAAGGGCTGGATAGCAGTTACAACGCTCGTAAGATCTGTGCGTTCGGAAATCTGAGCCAAATGATGTTTCATACATGTATGGAATGCTATCAACGTAAAACTGTGGCATAATTCATTGATAAATTTTACAGCAGAAAACCTTTCTTTCCTGTTCTTGGATTGCATTAGTTGCCCTAAAGAGTGGGAGAACTAGAGAGTAATAGTATGTTTATGTTCTTGTAACATGAAACCTGGATAAAAACAAAATCTTGTTCAAAAATGATTTATAAAGGTAGAAAATGCCGCAAAAAATACTAGGTTAAAAAAAACATGCCACTTTCCGAGGATTAGTCTCATGTCCCCAGAAGTTTTTGTGTTGTGATTTGTCGGTTATTTCATGTTACATTATGATTGGACTGGCGGCAGTGGCTAGCAAGCCCTGCAATTCCAAAGTGAAGTTCTGTGTATTTATTACTTATAATGTATTATTTGTTTCCAGCTGTAAAAGTATGCCCCCCCCCCACTGACTCCATAGTTTGTCAGTCCCACCCTCCCGACTGAATAGTTGCCATTGTAGAATAATTGTCATCCCCCCCCCGATAATTCCACGATTCCGAATAATTGTTAACCCCCCTCTTCCCCTTTCGATTCCGTAATTGCGCCTCTGCTGAATATTGATGTAACCTTTGGTTCAGGTACGTCATATCGAAATCCAGCAGATACAGTAGAAAATAACGCACGACCCATCCAACCTGGAAATACTACCGACGAGAATGTTTTTTTTTTCCATCTGATGGTATTTCTTTGCGCTCTAATGGTAATGTTTTCTATCTGAGCGTAGGATTTTTATTCAATCTGGTGGGTATTTTGCTATTTACATAAAGGGAATTTCCCCCATGTTATTAGAATACCTTTCATTATTATTTACTAATGTTAAGAGCGTCATTTAAAACGTGCTGTAGAGTAGCCTAACAAAAAATGCAGCCGTGAATGCTATACCACGGCTATGGTTGATGTTGGAGCCTCTTCTCCCATCCCAACTCTCTTTCTGTCCGAGACTTTGTTTTGTACGCGTTTCGTAAGCGCTTCTTTTAGCGTACTTACTTTCCCCACCGGCATATTTTTTCCTAGAAGTTTTTATGACTGTCATTATGTTGTGACCGAAACTGCAAGAATGCACAGGGAACAACAGTAATTACCAAAACTAAACACGTATCAACAAATGCAAAAATATGTAAATCTACTTCGGATTACAAAGAAAGAAAGGGTGAGGAGGGATATTCTACAAATCAAAGAGGTGGGTAGCCAGTCAGATAACCCTGACCTACATGGAGTGATTATCTTTCTACAACTTCATAATTTCACAACTGAGGGAGAAAATAGGTCGAAAAGCAAATCGATCCACGCCATACCCATCGAAATCAAGAATAAAGTCGATTTCTAATATAAAATTGAATTTGTCACGGGATTTGTTTTCCGTATAACGGGAATGTTTTTAACAACTTTAATGAAATGTAAAGGATTTAACCAAACTCAAACCATTTGCCATAAAAAAACGTATACGGTGGCTAGAGTGGATACTCGAAGGCATAGCGGGGGCACAGTGGACACGCTGTGCGCAAATTCCTTCTTTGTATTACTTTGTTTTAGTTTCATACCACTGCATCGAAATAACAGGTTTACCTCACTAATAAAATAGTAAGCTAGAAATAAAGCTATTCCGTGGATTACTTTCTTCCTTTGCATTTTTTCCTTTGCATTTTATATCCTATAGATTTTCTTTATTTGGTTTTATTTTCCTGAATTTCCTTTGCCGTTTAGCCACGTAACGGTCCTGTTCACAGTCCTCAGCACAAAATACTAGTTGCGCCAGACAGAACAAAACATGCAAGCATACAAAAAACAAGCTCCAGCTTTGTGATTGAGCCTCTATGGATTGGATAGCCAGAATTTTATTTTATCAAATAAAAACACAATTCTATCTGACGGGAAAATAAAACCTTTATCTGATGGGGGAGAAATTTCCATCTGATGGGTAAAATTCTATGTGACGGGTGCAGACATTTTCTATCGGATGGATCTTCGCTCATTTCGACCTGATGGGTTTTCGGTCTGATACAAGGTCATCGAATCTTTTTTTTTTTGTGTGGGTTTGGATTTTCTTTGTAGTACTTTGTTTAGAGAAGAGGGTCGGGGTGGGGGGGGGGAGGGTTAAATTTTTGTTTTATTTTAACTCGCAACCCAAAACAACAAATCCTGAACAAAACCTAAACAAATTTCAGGTAGATAATAAGGTTTCTGGCAAGCCCACTTCAATAGGCCTGCTGGCATTGTATTATTGCCAGTGAGCTTTATTGAGTTTATAGGTACTAGCTGATACGTCCCTTGATATACGATGGGTTTGTGGTTTATAGGGCTGGCGGGGAGAGTTGTGGGGGGGGGGGCTTCTTTTTTCACTTGAATGTGGGGAAGCGTAAATGGGTGCCTTGGATTGGAGAGCGGGGCATCGAAACTTTGTGGATCATACTATCTTTCCATTTCACCGAAAGTTCAGCCATGATTAAAATTCGGAGAAATGGGAATTCCCGTTTCGACGAATCCCATATCGCAGAATCAAAATACTCTATAAATTTAATATTGCTGAAGTTAAAGAAGCATTCCTAACTGGAAGGAATTTGTAATTAGTTGCGGTTTCTGATGTTATGTTTAGACGCAGCAAACGCAGCAACGCGAGCGAGGCACGTAATTTGATTTGAAAAGAAATATTCGCCAAAACAGGAGTCGGGGAAGCGGGAATTCCCGTTTAGCCGAAAATTAAGACGCTGATTAGAATTCGGCGAAACGGCTATCCGATCACACACAGGCCCGGGCTGGCCATAGTGCCAGGGTGCCAATGGCACATGGGCCCTCCCGTAAATTCGTAAGGGGACCTTTTTAGATTTTACAGTTACAAGTGAAATTTCTGCTGCGGTTGAATTTTTTCTCTTTGCAATTTCCTGGTTGCTCTTAAAATCTGGTCATTTCACAGCTCTCTATAAATGACTGAACTATAAAGACAGCATGAAGGCCCCCCCCCCCCCCGAGGGGGGGATTAATTTTTGAACCTCGAAAATGACACTTTCAGCAATCAAAACTTTAAAAAACGCCTCAAATTCTGGGGGAACCCCCATGATTTGAGTGTTTACCTGCGGTTTTGAAGTTGTCAGTAACACTGCTGTAATTTTTTTCATACACTTTCTAGAAAAGCCTTGCCTTCTGGTTCCTTGGCTCAGGAGGGTCACAATATTTTTTACCTTGAATGGGGAGGTTAAGATTTTGTCAGGGTTTTGTTGGGGGGGGGGAGTGAAATTGAAAATATGATGGTCACATTTTCATTTTGTCTGTCCCCTCCTCCCGGACATAAAACCGGGTCTCATAAGCTCGAATAATTTCACCTACAATGCCCCCCCCCCCCCGCATTCTGTTGGGGGCCTTTTTAACGTCATGGCACTTGGGCCTCAGGCCTGCCATTCCGGGCCTGATCACAGATTTGATTCCCCCTTTTCGAAAATATTGACTGGTCCCTAAAACCAAGCAAAATGAACTACAGAGCAAAATATCGCAGGAAAAATGAGAATGGAAATAAAAAAGGCAAGGGCAAAAGAACAAATAAAACCATATCGTCTAAAAGAATCGCGAAAGCCACTCACGCAAAAAAAGCCGCGGGAATTGTGTACTTGATATACTATAGGACTACTCTCCCATTATTTGATTTGTAGAACACTCCGCCTCATACTTACTTTTTCGTTCTAATCCGATTACAATAGACAACCTGTGTTACAAATTCCAGATATATTCTTTTGTCGAATTTTAATTTGTTGATGTATATTGGTTTGGGTGAAGTATTGGAGCAATGGAGCGCAATCTAAGTCAATATTTGGAAGCACAACGACATCTAACTGCAATACTAAGGACAGTTTTACGTCGATCGCGTGTGAAACGTCACTTGACTCAGATTTCCAAACGCACAGATCTAACGACCGCTGGTACTGCTATCCAGCCGTTCTTTGTGAGCATGGCTCGTCATATTTAACACCCATTCTGCGTTCGAATCCGATTAGAGTAGGTACGATTTTTTTCAAACAACTCCTGCACTTTATGGTATTTTGTTGTTTAATTTTAAATCAGTTGCACTTTTTTAATGAGGAAAAGGATTTAATTCATAGATATCGAATGGAAATCACGTTTACAGTTTTTATTTACCTTTCAATCAGCCAACCTTAAAATATTGCTTTAAAGTACAAAATATATTTTAGATAATTTTGCCTCCACAAGTCGCTAGGCAATTCGATTCTCTTTCATTAGAAACAAGTTTGACTCTATTATGTTGGAAAATAACTGAGTAAAAGTGGAACTAAGATCGTAACTGAAATACGTTGTAGACCCTGGCGCCATCTAGTAGTCAGAATTGAGATAACCAAAGGTGTTGCACTCCCTCTTAAAAGCTGTTTTTCCCATGGATGACTCGGCTAGCTTCAGTTGAAAAAATCCCATACGAAAATCTAGCTTGGTGAAGTATTTGGCGCCATTGAGGTTTGCTAGTGCTTCGCTGATTTTAGGCAGGGGTACTGAGATGGATTCCGTAACTGCGTTGAGCCCGCTTAAGTCCACTACAACCCTATATCTTACAGGCCTCCTTTGTATGAGAAAGCATGGACTCCAATGCTCCAATCAATCCAAGGCTGACTAATTCTTCTAAGTATTTGTCCAAAATCTCCCGTTGGTGGAAGAGCACCCTGTAAATCTTCGACCTTACTGGGACTGATGACCCTGTTTCAATATCAGCTTCATAGTCCTGGTGTGTTCGTTTTTGCTGAAGGCATCCTGGTGTGTCTTAAGCATTTCCAAAAATTCCATACGTTCTTCTTCGTTTAAATCTGGTAAGTTAAATTTAAACTTCAAGCTATTCCATTCCTCTTCCGAAAATGGTCTTTGTTCTTTTGTTGTGTCCGGTGGTAGCCTTGAGTGGGCTGACCCTACTGTATCCTTGATGTCCATACTCATTGCGCTTTGTGAAGGCAGGTGGTTAGGTCCAGCTTGAGGATTAGCTAGTGTTGACTGAGCAGACCCGATGCTGCTGATTTCTATGCCCTGTGCGTGTCCATTTGTCTGGGTGGGCCTTGAAGGGGGAAGGAAGGATTCGGTTTCGAAATCTGCTTTTGTTGTATTGATGCTTCTGCCTTCCGTGTTGTCTATTGTCCCTGTGCTTCCCTTTGTCTGAGTGGGCTTTGAAGGAGGAAGGAAGTCGAATCTAGTACCTGGATTAGCTTGTGAAGTGGCTGAGCTTTTATCCATGTTTTCCTTTGTCTGTGCTCTTCCTATTGTTTGAGTTAAGCTTGAAGGGATCGGATTATCTTTTGTAATTGGCATTCCTAGATCCTGTTCGTTGTGCTCTTCGTCATTATATTCTATTTCAGCTGTTGTGTAGTGGCCCAAAATAGAACCTGCCTTTAGAAATTGATCTTCCTCGGATGTGTTAATCGCCATAATCGGTATTAAACCTGTAGGGCTAGTGTTAACCAAACATCTAGCATGAAGGATCAGAATTTCTTTGCATTGTGGCAAAAATATGCCACTTTGCTGCTCAGGATAGGCTTGGTGGAGAACGCCACAAATTTTTGTCTCACTGTTGTTTGGCAAAACAACGTTTTTGTATAATGAAACTGGTACCTCTACGTAATATTGCTGAGGCGTCGGATTCCAAAAGGATCTTGGAGTTTCGGCTGTTTCGTCATCTGAAGAAATATTGATCGTTGCAATATGCTCAGTTGTAACATAATTTTCGAAATTAATTAATTCCTTGTTCTTACCATAATTTTCCCATGCATCGAAAGGTGATGGAGACAGTTTAAATTTGAGATCCCCTATTTCTAAAATCTGGTCTGAACAATTTAATTTAACCAATTCAGGTTGTTTTGACAAAAAATCGTAACCCAATAAAATGTGGACTTTCCCAAAACTGCCATCGGGAACGTCTCTAAACTGCTGATTTGTGGAAAATCCGCAGTTGCTTATTTCAGCGATCAACGTTTTTTCTGCTGTTATCCTTTTTCCACCGACACCTGCTAAATTTACGGGAGCTACGGTTTCGACTTCGTGACATTTAATGTGTGGATTTCGTAACAATTATCGTGCAGTACACGATTTGATCAGCGAAACTCCTGCTCCGCTATCTAAAAGTGCTACTTTACTTAAATTGCCGAAATTAAAAATTGGGGCCTTGAGTGAGCAGATTTCGAGTTGTAGCCTATGCAGTCAATTCGAGCGTGAGTTGGGTCTTCTTTGTCTACGTGTGTCTCGTTCCTTGGATCTAGGTCTTCGACTAGCCCTTTAGTGTCGATCGCTGCTGCTAGATGGCGTTGGTGTGGAGTTGGGTTGCTTGATAGCTCATATTTCGCTTGTTGCTGCTTCTTCCTTTTTTTTATCATTTTCTTTGTTTTTCTTCTGTAATAATTTCTGGGTTTGAAGTACTGTCCCAATAAATTAAACAGATTGTTGGTGATGTTACGGATGAAATTAAGGGACTGCGTAGTTTCCATTCTTGTTGATTACGGTCGGAAATCTTGATGGCTTGGCCGGAAAGAATTAAATGCAATTTCCTTTCATTGGTATCCGATGTGCTTCGGAATTTGACTGTCCTGTCATCTCTGATAATTCCAGAACTATGGGGTTGGTCAATTTGGATAAATTTAATTCCGAGTGAAGTTTGTGGGGTGATCCGTCTTCAAAGGGTGTTAGCATGACTGAGTCGCATGTTAGCATGAAAGTCTTGTTTACTTTGTTGAGTAGATCCGAAAAATTTGTTGCAAGATGGGAGTTTAGATTTAGAGCTGGGGCAACGTATTTACCGAAATTGTACCGAAATACGAAGCTAGTCTTGGTAATGTTAGTGTCCTGTCTTTTAGTGCCAGTTTTTGCCTGTGCCAGTCAACTGTTGAATATAAATCCAGTAGTAAGCCTGCAGCGTTGACCGTCGAGTGAATTTCATTGCTGTGGAATAATTTATTGGTTTGTTCCCTAGGCATGGGGATGGGGTGGATGATAGAATTTCAGGATTTTCGGTACTTGTTGCGTTGATCGGAATATTTTCCGTGCTAGAGTACCCTGCTAACTCAAAAAACCTGTTTCTTTTTTAGCTATCTTCTAGTTTTTTGACTGATGTGCGCTGGTTTGCTGCTGTTGGTTGTTTGTTGAGGTTTGGGGCCGAGTAAAGTTTGCGCTGTTGTTTCCGTTGCAATTGTTGCTTCGTTGACGATTGTAGGGTGACAAGTTCAGTTTTTTGTTGTCCCTATACTCTTGATTGTGGCTTCTTCGTTGATTTGACCTTCCATCTCTTGAGTAATTTCCTCGCCCATCTCTTCTAGGAATTTGTTTTCCGTCTTTTTCCAGTCTTTTTGCGTTGGCTGCTCTGACAATTTCCAAACTCTGTTCGTGGGTCCTACAGTTGTTACTGAGATGGTTTTTCCCATAGCAACGAAAACACGAGCGTGTTTCCTTTCTTTTCGGCTGGAAAGCGTCCACTCTAGCTTCTTGCACGGCGCCACGCATTTTCAGGTTTCTGATTTCTCTATTTGTGTTTTCGATTTTTTGTAGTATTTTAGACAGATCGGCAGATGCTGCGTTGACTGTCCCATCTGGGGCTGATGATGCAAAGCTTGCACTGGTTGTAGGCTTAGGTGGTGGTTTCTTTTTCGGCTATTGCTCTCCGTCCTCTGCATATTCGCTGATTTCGGTCTGACTTTTTAGAGTAACGTGAAGCATTTCTTCCGAGCTCCTAGGCTTCTGGTTAGCCAAGAACGTTTCCAGTTCTCTGGGCATGGCTGATTTAAAGGTGCATCTCATAGTTTCGTCTTGCATCCTTTTCTTAGGCGTTGCTTCTAATACGCTATCTTCTGGCTGAATCATCTAGTTTTCGGCTGCCATGATTCGAGACGATCGGTGAATGCTTCGATTGATTCCCCTTCGTACATCTTTGCCCTTAAAAATTTAGCCCTAGTAATTCAGGCTCCTCCTGCGCTGAATCTATCGATTAAAGCTGACTTAAAAGTTGGCCATGATGTTTTTTTGGCGATTACTAGGCTAGTTGCGACGAAACAAGCTGCTCTGTTGATGAATTTGTTTGTTGCTGCTGCTATCAGCTCGCTATCTGGCAATTGGAAATCAATCTTTCTCAGGTTTTCCGTTAGAAGGAGGAAGGTGATAATGTAGGTCCCTCATTCCCCTGAGAATTTAGGCAGGTTTTTCTTTGCTTCCCTTATGTCCTCCCACATGCGAGCTTCTGCTTTGTCCCTAATTCTTACGTTGCTGTTGTTGTTGCTTTCTGGGGTACTGCCTATTTCTTCAGCTAGCCTATTTAAGACTTCCACTTGACTTTCGTTTGCTTGCTGTAGGCCTGCTAGAATTCTAGAAAAATTGCTGTTGTCCGATGCGGTATGGCTTAAATGAAAATTTTGCTGCTGTTGTTGGTTTGTAGTCTGCATAGTTCTGGTTGGGTCCAATAAAGGTGGAAAACTCATGTTTAATCCCTCAGAAAAATAGCGTGAATCATTTGAGGGAAGGCTATGATGCTGAGGCTACGTGAATACTTCACTCTATTTCTCCCAGAACCATCTGGCGAATTCGTGTGAGAGCGCTGTGGAAGGGAATCACGGGGAGCGCTACGTGATTCATGGGCAACATTCCGATGCCCGTCTGTTGGCTGCTGGCATAGTGGGGATTTCTCCACTACTGTGCTACGCTTGTTAGCAGGTGCTCTAGGCACGCGCGTACGCTGTCTGCTCTGCCAAGATTGAGTTGGCTTCTTGGTGGGAAGAGCAGGTGCGTTGGCCATCTGCTCGGCGGGAGGGACATGTGCATCAGCGGCATGAGCGTCTGCAAGGCGATTGGGCTTCACAATAGGCCTAACAATTGTTCCTGTTTTTAGGAGCTTTTCTTGTGCTTTTGCTAGCTGTAGTGTTTTTCTTGTGACTAGGAATGTTTATATCCTAAATTCGATACAAATTAGACTGGGGAAGAAAAAAAGTTTGATTTCGAGTAGCCTACTTGCTCTGTTTTTTTTCTTATTTAATCCGAAAACTCACTCCTTCGCTCAATAATGACTGTAACCATGCTGCAGTTTTCTTAATGATTAGGCGTGGGTTTAATTCGAATCTACTACTTCGACACCATTGTAAATCTCTCGTAATTTCTGATTGTCAGGTCTTACGAAGATAAACAGAAGTACGTAATAATAAAATCGTACTGGCCGGCGCTAATGCAATGTTACCAACTACAGCACATACAAGCAAAGTAAGGCAGTGTTATAGGGTACGCTGGTCACACGGAAGTGACATCACAGGGGGTAATGACGTCATAACCCCCACTTATGACGTCACTTTTGGTCCAAGGTGGCGGCGCCCATAGGAGGTCGATCAAAGATGGCCGAGCCCCAAAATGGCGTCCACGCACATAGGAAGTGACGTCACAGGGGGTAATGACGTCATAACCCCCACAAAATAGCATCATTTCCGGTCCAGAATGATCATGACCGTAGACGACTTAACGTGATGTTAAGAGTCCTACAGCGCTGGTCACATGGAAGTGACGTCACAGGGGGTAATGACGTCACAACCTTTCTTGCAAAATGCTAACTGTCCATGCAATCACCATTACTACTGTTCAATTCTAACCAAACACTAAGGTAAAAAAAAAAGAGTCAGATCAATATTCACCAACACAAAAACCTTAAGTTTTATTGCTGTATTAAACAAAAAAAAGGAACTATGTACAATAGGTTCTATTTACAATACATATAAAATAAACAATGATTAATTACAAAGGTGGTCTAGTCAAATAGTGGAAATACGGAAGTGTACGTACATTGTCGTCCAATACAAATCGTTTTCCGTCAAAACATGCTAGTCCGACTTTATTTTGTAGTACGGTAAACAATTCGTGTCGAAAACTGCGAATACAGGCCTGGTTGTAAGAATGGATTTTGTGTTCAGTTAAACAAGTATAGTAATCATTATAGGTAACAATATCGTTCAATACATTATCTTTTATCCCTTTCCCCATCTTCTTAACATTGCCAGCACACTCGAAGGTGTACATTTTAGACCTTAAACCAATAAATTCATGAATAGGCTTGCCTGAAGTCTCATCCTTAAAGGTACCTAACACCTTTTTGTTGTGTTCACTATACAAAGGATGGTCTACAGGGTAGTTACTCGTGTCAAACAAATGTGAGGCACTCTTCATATCATCATAAATATCATAAGTGAATCGGTATCTGTCATTAAGAGACTACACCTGTCCCCGCACCTGTCTTTCACATAATCATAAAAAAAAATCTGTACATTACAAGCTTGGACTGTTCCAAAACATAGCACCCAACAGGTACGGGGCGATCTAAGGTAACTTTAAGCTTGTGCATCTTGAAAATCACCAAGTCAGGACTTAGCACATCAAAGTAATCCAAGGAAGGTGAGTTCATTAATTTCATTGCCTTTCTCTCATTAACAGCTAATTTGATGTTTAACGCTTGCGCACGTTTTCCATGGATTTTCCAAAAATGGAATTAACGGCCAGCTTATAGAAGTTTCTCTAAAATTCTGTTGTGGCTTCCTTGCTTTTGTTCGTGTTTAAGTCAATGAATGGCTTAAGCCACGCCCGTTCCGTAAACTCGATCCCCTTTGAAATCTTCGTTAAGACCTTCCCGTGTTCTATATAATAGATTAAGTTTTTATGATAACAAATGTAATCTATACGTGGTCCCAAATGAGGTACTAGTTTACGACACGTTGTGACTGAAGGTGGAGCCAGCTCGACGTTAAAAGGTGACAGCATTTCTTGTGTTACCTCAATGTTTTCTGGGGCTAAGGGATAGTCAGAATGTGAATCGTCTAATACACCAGGATAGGAAAGATCTACCTGCAGCAGGTAACCCTTAGTGCTTCTTTGGGTATATTCGTTACATCGAAAGACTCGAGCTCCTCTTCCGTGAGCCACCTAAAACCTGAAAACGGCAAAGGCATACTCAGGCAAAAACCATACAAATTTGTCGCATCTAAATAAATTATGTAAGTTATTGGTTTGGATGGATCATAGTCCTCTAAAAGCGGGTTGTTCGCTTTGGCAAGCCTTTTCGGGATAATTGAAATGCCACCTCGTATTCCCTTACTTACAAAATTGTACATATCAACACTAGACAACAGCTCTAATCTAACACTTGTCATTCTCAAAGCAGCATCCCAATTCAGTCCAGGTAAGGTGTAACAGTAACATGGGTCTAACCTATACTGTTTCATGCAAATATCTCTAAAGTTCTCAAAGCAGTCAGCTAGCAACGCAACATCTGGTAAAACGTAAAGGTCATGGTAGGAACCTATTGTAGTGCAACCAGTCACGTCCCAGACTGTATGGACATACGAATACTCCTCGTCCGTAATGTGACTGTTTGTTATGGTAGAAAAGAAAGCCTCCTTCGAGGGCAGCTGGGCTTCATCAAACTTATCAAACCCCGTAATATATTCGTACATGTAGACACCTTTACGTTTCAGCAATTGATGGGAGTCGGGAAATATACCCTCTAAAACAGGAATGTAGTTATCGTTTCAACTAAATTACCTAGCAACGATGGCAAAAATAAAAAGGAATCCATAAATTTGAAGGGTCCTATATTAAGAGCCATGAAACGTTCGCTATTCTGTGGTATTACAGAAATATTTTCATTAGTGAAATACTTCAAACCTCTAACCAAAAAATGCTGATCATAGGTTTTCAAATTATGTATTACAATTGGAAATTCATCTTTAAACTGATAATACAGATTGCACTTGGAGTGTGCTGCACCTTTGTAAACACCAGATAGATGACAATGATCACGCACTTTAGGATCAAATTTGTTTACAAATGGTTTGTCACAGATAGAACAACGAGTTGCCTATTTAAAGCTTCTGGACTCATCATCGGATAAAGACATTCCTACAAATTGTGACTTAATGTACCTAATGACTTCAAACTCGCCTTAAAAAAGGTCTCCATGCAATCTTCACCCCTGTAAACACGTTTCGAATGAATCTCACCATTAGGTTCAATAATGACGTGGGCAAAACCACAAGGGACGTGGGCTTGTGTGTTAAGAGTAAAGGACTGTGTAGGGTCGGGTCGACACGTGTCTACAGGAGGTAATATTGCCTCAAAATCAGAATACATAACATAAGAATGACGTAACTGACGGTCATACCTGGTAAACGACATTTCTAGTTTATCAGGCATGACCGTGTGCTGAGGTGCGTAAGATTTACAAACAGTCAAGTGTTCATTTAACCTGTCTACACTACGAAATGACGAAATGCAGTATCGACATACGTATCTGCTGTTGTTAGAGTGGGTTAAACGATTAAAGTCCTTGATATAACAATAGTGCAGGCCTTGAACCAGAAGCAACTTCACCTCAGGATAATTCTCTCTTTTACTGAGATATATGGGGAAAATGTTCTTGTCTTCGTAGCCGTACAGGTAGATGGCTACATTGTTTTGAGCTTCGAACTTCGGAATTTCATGCATTGGTGTAGCGAAACTAATTCCAGTTAAATTCAGGGTATTTTCGTACCTGGCATAATGTTCGACCCTGGAAAGATTATGAGGTGCTGGATGTAGTCCGACTAACACCGAATATACAAAGATTTTATTATTAAACACTTCAAGTTAACTACTACTTTCTTATTTCTCAAATAGTCGTCTAATAATATAATGCCACACCACCCTGCGCGTGGACGTCGCAACGTATTATCTTTGACACCATCCAGCCCGACCCATACCGATAGAAAACCTCTAGTTGGTGTATTATTTTAGAAATTGCCTGATCAATTTGACTCTGGATGTCTTCGGGCTTTAGAACGATTAAAGCTGCACTGCACAGGTAGACGGACATACTTATAACCTCTTTTTCGACTCCAGGTTTCTCAAGTATTAAAGTCAAACAGAGTAAAAATTTAAACTGCATGTGATGACCTTGCAATATAGCGAACAATTGTTACAGGTAGAAACGGAAGGACTGGAAATAAGAGTCAACATCGATGAAGGACGTGGGCTGGTCATGGACGTAACATTGAAAATAGTTCCTGAAGGCGGATGCACGCACTTGTAGAGGACCCAAAGATTCTTGTGGAAGGGAAGAATGGGTAGAGGCATTGTGCAGCAGAAATTCGTCGTCGGTGTTGAAAGTCAGTCTGCGGGTAGAACAGGTGATGAGGTGACGTCTTTTGTGTCTTCGTAGGGCAATTCCAGTCGTAAATTAACTTCCACAGTCATCGCAAACAAAAGTCCTAGACGTGTGAACCCTCCTATGATGGTTAGCCAAACCATATGCCGTGGTGTACGTCTTTTGACATTCTTTGCAACGATGCATCATTTTGTTTAACCTAGAATAAAGCAACGAATAAAAACGAAGAGATCAGGTTACAGGTATTTTACAAACTTGTATACAAACTGATTGGGACTTTTAACGGCTTTAAGAGCCTTGACAATCATATTAGGTGAATGTCCACTACATCTTATCAATATATAGTAAATACAGCAATGTCCACAGACGCTAGTGTAGTATGCTTGAAACTGAGTTACATTGCACCGCCATTTATTAGAACAATTTTTATTTAAATAAGTAATGACAGAATACGATAAGGGTGGCAAGCCGTACGGGTCAAAATATTCGCAGGGACCAAGGGCGACCCAGTGACGTCTGGGTTGATCGCAGGTGTCGAAGTTGATGACAGACTGTAAATATATTACATTTGGCTTAACCCTTTAATTTATACCGATTTATCGGTAACCGGTATCGGTATCTACCGATACTCTCTCGATCACCGATCTGGCTCCTTTTAACCCAACTTGGATTATACAACGTTCATTTAAAAATTAAATCAATAAATAAATTAGATTCGCTAAGCTTCCCCGCTTAGCTCAGTTCAGCCTCAGCCTTGCACATCAGGCAAGCTGCCAAGTATCAGCTATGCAGATACTTCTTAAAGATCAGAGCATTACCTCATTGCTAATAGTAGAACTAGTCCGGGTTCGAGACCGAACTTGTTCAGCTCTACCTTTACTATTGGAACAGTTAGCTACTGGGATATATAAAGGCCCACCTGCTAGAGCAGCTCTCTCACTCCAGCCCAACTCAGACACAGAGAGGACGCATGCCACAGAGCTCCTGAATCTAGGACCTGACAACAGTTATAAGCTAAGCATGAATTGAATTCATGCTGAACTTAAGAAAGTTAGCCTAGCTCATTTTGACTAAGATCCAGGCCTAACTTTGGCAAAGCCGCCCCAGTAACGATAAATGCATTAGCTAAGAGTGCCTTAACTTGGGATAAGAGGGAACCAATCTAAACCCTAACCCTGCACTTTGACTTTGAATAAATCAAGTTTAATTAAACCAGAAACAACTTGTGTGGTCTCCCTTCTTTTACCTTCCATTGTTGTGATATTGTGTGATATTTGTTGCTGTTAACAATTAATCGGCTGGTGTACACACTGGAAACCCACCACTTTTCCGATAATTAGGGGAAAGTGAGAGGTTTACACAGACCATCCGTGTAGAGAGGGCACGTGATTTGAAGGAAAGCTGCCTAGAAACGTAGTGCACCTCAGTCTCAAAATGGCGTTGATTTCTGACGTGTTCATTCCGTCGACAGCACGTTTCTTCTTTCATCAATTTCGAGAATAGCTTCGTGTTCTCCCAGAGTTAGCACGATAACGTTTTGAGGTAAAATAACCGAAAATGCCAGTTCTATTCTCACTATACCATTCTGCACTAACGACACGTGGGAAGGGTCGTTGGCTTTCCTGTTGTCTGTAAGGTCGAAACAGAAGAAACAATGTCCGCTCTTGAAGTCAGAGTACGATATGCCGTTTACCACATTGTCAAAGGATATACCTAGGCCAATTCTTTGCTAAATACGTCTATTACCATTAATAAAAAATGTACGTTATCATTTTCACGAGCCGAGATGCTGACGTCAGCGAGATCCAAACCCCAAATTTGACCGGACCGCACAGTCTGACCCTATTACGTTCGAATTTACGTTTAATAGGCCTGAATAAAGTGTAACTCGGTTCTCTTTTCAGCCAGTTTTTGACAGCACGCAACGTAATCTTATGAACTTTAGCCGTGACGGATCTGTACAGAAGACTAACGCCACCCAGACTGCCTTCATCGCTCGGGTTGTAGTAAATGGACTTTTTTTTATCTGGAGAAAGTAGCTCCTCATCGTCTTCAAAATAGATTAAAAGCGGATCGTCACGGCTCAACGTTCCCGACGCTTGGCTGACATCCCACACACCTGAGTAGGTGGATCTGAGAGAGGGTTTATGTACGTTAG
The DNA here is from genome assembly GCA_023313725.1 of Lithobius niger. Lineage (NCBI taxonomy): Eukaryota > Metazoa > Arthropoda > Chilopoda > Lithobiomorpha > Lithobiidae > Lithobius > Lithobius niger. The sequence continues at coordinate 1,721 of JAHWFP010017356.1, read as the reverse complement.
AACGACGCAAAGAGGTTTTGTGCGGGACGTATTCCTTAATAAAACGCCAACCAGGAATGGCGTGTGCTTTTTTTTTTAACGGCTTTGTTTTTGGTGATTACTCCGTTTATCAGAGCCACGACGTTCGACCCCCTTACCACTTTCCCCTTGTGCACGAACTGTCCAAAAGCGTCGTGGTCTATGTTACCACTGTTTAGCAGACGTTTTACCCTTCCTTTGTATAATTGTGGTATCGCTTCCAAGTCTGCTTTGAATCCGAAGGGCTGTGCTACGACGCTAGTGCTGGCAGCTTTGTTGCCGGGGCCGGCTGTGCCGGCCGGGGGTGCAGCAAACACGGCGGAGCAGCTCCCGGTGGCAAAGCCGCCGCTGGCGCCTGGGGCGCCGGGGTAGTGGGGGTGGAGGTGGCAAACGTTACTTTCCGACACATCGTCTTCGTACTTCTTGTCGACGTCCAAATAGCGTTGAAGGGCTTGCGTGTAGAGCTTGGACCTGTCGTAGTCGGAGAGTGACTGGTCCCCCAGGATACTCTTCATGGAATCGTCCAGTTTATTTAGCGGTTGGGTGAACACCGACCTGGGGTGGGAGGTGGACCTGTCGTCCCTAGTCGACGGCAGCGGTGACGCTACGTCTTCGTGCACTAACTGCATTCATTTGTACATCTCTATTTAGCTATTAAGCCGCCCAGTAAGCCTAACATGGGACCCAAAAGAACGCCGAGAAAACCGCCGGTTTGGTTCTTGCTCAGGTGTTTATGTTTGTCTTTCTTTGAACAGCTTTTTGAGGCTAGTTTCAAAAGCACTTTCTTGTATTTTTTTAGTGTCCTTTTTTGAATAGTCGTTAAAGGTACACGACCGTCCAATAAATTAAAGAGGCTAAGCACAGCACTTCTCTTATTTCTAGACACTGTAGCAAAATCATCTTCACTCGTTTGGAAGTCTTTTTTGATTTTAAAAGTTCTAGCAAAGGAACAAAATCTAATATTTTACTAGCCTTCATTTTGGCTGATACACCATTATAGGGGATGTAAAGATGTTTGAACGAAACCTAATAGCCTCGGGACTGAGAGGGTGTAGGTCGATTAACAAAAAATTGCCGAGCTCTCGAGTCGCTTCTTTATAAACCGATACTAAAAACTCTTTCTTGACTCCTAGCTGCCCGGCCAGAACCTTGAGTTGTCCTATATCTCGGTTGGACTTGAATAACCAGAAAAAATGTGTGTTCTGAGATATAGTTCTTTGTTGTTTTGAAAACAGGTTGTGCACTATGTTAACCACCGTTATTTGTCTGTGATGACTCCCTCTTAAAATTAAATCACTCAACAAACCAGACGGTAACGTATGTAAGAGATCATCCAAAACCAAAATGGCGTTGCGTGGTACACTATCGTAAATCTCCCTGTTGAATGTAGAATAAAATTGAACAGGAATCGGACTCGCTTCTTTTAAAGTCTTGAAAAGTGGTTGGACCTCTCCGTAACAATAGCAGATGACTTGGGCGGTGGAGAAAGGAGTTCTTGCGAGTTTAAAATTAACTTAACAATGGTCGAACTCTTCCCGCTGTAGGAAGGACCGATGAAAAAATGGTTTGCCGGATGGTGTTACCTGGCATCCATGAACCTACGCTCCTTTCTACACCGCCCTTTATACCCTCTTTCTGTCGAAGAAACCTTTATATGAGTCCTGTCAGAAATTAAAAACAATGTCTCTTTTGCATCAGGAGTG
>JAHWFP010017355.1:21738-32136 GCA_023313725.1 Lithobius niger | reverse complement strand
CCCCCCCCCAACCAATAATTTCATACGAATTTCTGCCATTTCGTGAAGTTCTGCAGCCATCAGGTCTGTATGCTGAGAATCAGCAGGAAAAATTATTTTTCAAGTAAGAATTCTTTATCGTATTGTCAAGGATTGGTCTGACTACACGTTTCTATTAACACTACGTCATGAGGGAAGCTATCCAGATACCATTGTTACCACGGCAACGACGCTTTTGTGAGCAGCACGCTGTTACTCGAAACTATTTTCGAGCTGCCAGACTGCAACTGGGTTGCCTAAATACATCCTTATAGTTAGGTGTTAGGTATAGTGTGTATTGCCAGTAAGAAGTTTAAATAGTTCTAAAATGATTAGTCGTTAATATTAATTATTAATAAGTTAAAAATAATCATTAATAAGTTAAAAATAATCATTAATAAGTTAAAAATTACCCAAACTGTTGTAGAAAAAAGTACCGGTCAACATAAAGCACAAGGAAATGTGGAAGTGGAACATTGAAAGAACCTATGTGACTCGGTGCCCGATCTGATAGAAGAGTCAATGGCGATTGAGAACCACAAACATTACACAAAAATGCGAGACCTGTGTGGTCGCTGACATTCTTGAATACTGTTTGAGAAGTCAGAATTGCTTGGCCTCATAGTCGGGATGTGAGCCACATTCAACATAATCCTAGCATTATTATTTACACAATCTTCGTAAAGTCTGCATTTAATAAGTGAAAACACAGAACAGACATTGACCAATGTTATTTTATCATGCTACAAGTTTGTTTTATTAACTACAAAACATGCAGTTTCGTACAAGGTTAGGACAAAGTAATAGCAAGTCTTAAATAAACTTAGCATTATACATGCCCAACGGTTGCTACAGTTACAAACAGTTAAAGTGCTTTATACTTCTGAGAGAAAGGCAACTGTAACGAAATGAGGGTAAGACGAAATCCGAGAATTGCAGTATTACCAATTTATTCAACTAAATGTCAAGAGGTGGTTTTCTTTATTGTTAAAAAAAGCTTACAAATAAATGAAGCATGCCATAGAGCCAACATAAGATTTACAATATTTCACTGCTAGTTAAGCTTCTTCACTAGCAGTAAATATTGAAAATTTATGTTGGCTCTATTGCGTGCTTTGTTTATTTGCAACTTGTAAGGCTGATAGGACAGGTGATGAGCAGGAACATACCGAGAGGTCTGTTAGGAACGAGAGCTGTATATTCCATGAAATGCTCAAACAGAGGCTATAATAGCAGTTCAAATTCTCAAATATAGGCTAAAGGCAGTTTAAATTCAGAAATGGTCGTTAAAAAGCAGTTTTTCCATCTGTTTGTGAACTTAAACTGCTCTTAGCCTACATTTGAGAATTTAAACTGCTTTTATAACCACTGTTTGAGCATTTGACGGAATAAAGCCCTCAACTCGAGTATCGCTATAAGTTCTAAAAACAAATGATCCACCAAACTGGGAAGTTTAAAAAGACGGTGGGTCTCATAACGATTCCTTTTTATGAGACGGAAAGTTAAACGAGTTCAGTTCCAATTCAGTAAATACATATGCAGATTTACTTCCGTTGTCTTTTGGACTTAAATTTCATACTATACTTGCTGGGCTAGGAATTGAACCCACGACATTTGAAACCAAATACCGACTTACCGACATGACATTTTTATAGTTATTTAAAAGGAATCGACCGTAGGCAATGCATGTTAAATGGTACCTACCTTCCTTTCTTTAAAAATGAAGTCACATCGACGTGGCTTCAGTCTTTAGTTTCAAAGGTCGTGGGATCAGTTCCCCGTTCAGGAACTCTGACATTAAGTCCAAAAGGCAACGAAAAGAGGTTTGCATTTGGGTTTATTTAATGATCTTTCAGCCGAGCAAAAACAGTTGGAGTTTTCGGCCAAGGTGGATTTTTTTTTTTTAATCAGTATATCATTAGCAAATTAAACGGACGAACGAATCATGCGAGTATTTCAAATGCATAACTGATGTTAGACACTTTCACTCCTGGTATTAGTCGACAATTAATTGAGCAACTTGGCAACAAATCTCAACTATCAACTAGAACGTAGAGGCTTTATTTGGTAATTCTTAGCCAACATTAAATGCTAAAGCAGACTTGACATGGTTGCAAAGCTTATTTCCTGGGCAAGTCTTTTTACTTGACGTTAGGGCGTAGTATTACTTCTACTGCTAACAAGTAAACTAACTCTTCAGTAGGTTCTTCAATTGCAATGAGAGGATTCAAGGTTTCATACTTGTGATCAAAAACTCCAGCAGAAGATATTAAGAGCCTACCAATCCAAGCTTTGGTACGGTCACAAAATTCTGGTACCGTACCATCATCAATACATTTCTTCCAGAACACCGCACTTTCTAAGTCCAGCAAGTTAACACTGTCATTGAACTTGTTGTCATTGTTATTAACAAACCGAATGTTTAGGGTTGTGCCCATAAGATACAGGCTGTTAAAGTTCTTGATTTTGTCTTGAAATTGTCTGTATTTAGCAGAGAATTCAGAATATTTGGTCACTGCCGCAAGTACTGGCACCAGTATATCTGGACTGCCACGAGGATTGAACCATGAATTTAGATACACGACCCTAAATTCGTAAGAATACCGGTTTTGTTGAGACATTGGATAGAAATTAAACAAGAAGACGCTAGGGGCTCTCAGGTACATGGGCCCGACTAAGCAATTCATGTAAACCAACGGTGTGACACCTTTGACATGTCTTGGCATATCAGTTGGGTAATTGGACTCCGTTACATTGAGAATTAGTTGAAGATGTTTAACGTTATCACTGTCATTAATTGGTTTAAAATAGTGTGACATCTTAACAGTGGCAAACATATCCGTGCTGTTTACGACTGTTGGCCTTCCATACGGATACAACGTCGTATCAAAATAAAGAAGCTGACTCTGTAAAGTGCATGCTGCTTCTTCTATTGACGTTGCACGTTTAATTTCCTTAAGTTTACCACTTGAAAGGCGAACTGCTTCGTTGTAAAAGTTAAGCTGACGTTTAATATCATTTCTCAGCTCTTGCTGGTACATTAGAATTACCTCGGGTGTTAATCCCATCAAGTGCCCATTCTTAATGATTTCGGCTAAAAACCCCAGCCTTGCGGAGGTAGTTATTGCACTTGGAACCCACAAGACATCCGCGTAATCCTTATAAACAAAGGCCTCAGCAGTATCTTTCAGAAAGTTATCGCAATCATTCAGATAGATTTTAACATTAAGAGCATCTGAAATTTCAAGGGGAATGCTTTTATTAAAATTTTCAGAATAAGACTTCGAAATGAAAGCGTACTTATTGCAGATGTAGTGGTTTCTGGAAATTTCGCCGTTGATGGCTTGATAGATTATGTTGCTAAGTTTCTTATCCACGTCTTTTCTTAGTTGTTCAGCCACTTGAGTTATCATTTTTTCCATTGGGTTTTCTTGTTTCGGTCCAATTAACGATGATATCACACCCCACATCCCTAAGAATACGCCACTAATGATTGGCCCTGCAACAGGAATAAAGGCCAGAGCAGCTCCTATGAGGGGAACGATAGCATTGGCAACATCCCAGGCAATTTCTTCACCAGTTTTGTTTTTCCAGTCATTTTGAGCCAGAGCAGAAATCCCACCTATAGTTGCTTGCGCAGCAGCGCCTATTTCTGCAACTTTTGTTGAAGCAAAAGAAGCCTTAGAACTTGGCACTACGTCTCCTGAAAAAAAAGAAATCGAATTCATTAAAAACTAGCGATATGCCTACGAAGAGTAGGCTGGAGACAAATTAAAGATTTTGCTGAGTTTCTATGAGGCTCAATTTCACTGCTCTAACTTATATTTTTGGTTGTCACTTATGCGAAAATTAAGCTGAAAATTGTTTATAATGTAAAAGTTTGGTGGAAAGTATCTACATATATAATACGGAGCAGGCGGCCAAGTCACCGGCCACGCCATTCCGTCGTACAATCAAGTACCCCACCCTGTTATGCCATCTGTTGACGGGATTCGCCTTCAAATTCGGGTTGGGACACTTTTCCAACGTCTTCGAACAGATGGCGCCACTTACCAAACCTGCCATGCCGCCGTCTATTGACGGCCTTGGACTATAAGTTCGGGTTAGAACACTTTTTCCATCTTCGAAGAGATGGCGCCACTTACCAGATCTGCCGCATCGTTTTTGGGTTCGTTTTTTGGTATTGTTGTGGTACGAAAGCGGCCAACAGAGTTTTAATCGCGTGGACTGTGCCATTGTCGGCGTTTGAGTTTAAAAAAAAAACAAAAAAAAACAACCCGTGTCTACTACACTAGACAACTTTAAACCAAACGACGATTGATTCTTAATTTCGAGGCCCCCAACGGGCATCGAAATTGGTAGCCTGATACGATGGAAAGGCGCATTTGCTTCCTAAATGTTCAATTCCAGAAAGGAGTTGAATTGTTTTCAAGTGGGCGGCAACAATCGTTCCTTGCAACAATGTTGCAATGCATGGTACCGAGGTGAATTGTTTCAAAGGATTAACTTAAACATGGGGTTACTTGCTTACTGAATGCTGGATTTCTCAGGGCTTTTTTTAGCCTTCAGTCAAATATACGCATGCGACTTTTCCGGGGCTGCACCACAGGGAAAATGTCACGGGTCGGCGTTTTCGGGGGGTGGGGGAGAGGGTGCCAAGGAAAGTGTGTGTGGCGGGCAATGCGCGCTGCCGAAGTGAATTGTTTCAAAGGATTAACTTAAACATGGGATTACTCACTTATTGAAAGCTGGATTTCTCAGTGATAGGGGTTTTTTAGCCTTCAGTCAATCACACGCTAGCGACTTTTCCTGGGCTGCACCAAAGGGAAAATGTCACGGGGCGACGTTTTCGGGGAGGGGGAGGCGGGCAAGCGTGTATGGGGGAAGGGGGCAGGAGTGTGGGGATTGGGGGTTAAATTAATTGTGGGGGAAAGGGCATATGTGGGAGCCATTCTTATATTCTGTCTTCGGTTTGTTAAATTTAAAACCAAAGACTAAACACCTGGAGGGAGGGGGAGGGGGGGACTTAGCATGCGCGCACCCCCTCCCCCCTCCCCCCTCCCTCCAGCATGCGCACCGGCACAACTAGTATCTATAATAAGAGCGATAAAACGGAACCGGAAGACGAGGAGGGATTAACGATTGTTGTCGATGTCCTGTAACAATTTCTTTTGCACGGTAGCAATAATAAGGTCGAGAACATTCATTCTTAGCACGGTAGCAAAGAAAAAAGGCGAGCGTTCGGCAGAATGAAGGGTATTGCCCTGTAACAATCTTTAACAAACGAGATATTGCGTTGTATTAGTTATTATCGGTTTAAAATTGGCGTTTTCATCAAGGCAGTATTACCTAATAATTAGGGTTTTATCCTACTTGTACAACTCTTTCATTGTTGGACCATTGTTGCAGCAGTGGATTTATATCATGAAGACAAACTGCTGCAACAATGAAACCGTTGTCTTACCACTAGTAAGAAAACGAATGTCTTTGGTTTTTGCTTACATAAATAAATCTATACTACCGCTATCAATGTTTGCGTGTCAATATTTACGTGTCAATGTCTCCAAAATAATACATTTATTGCAGCTGATAAAAGATCCAAGGGTAAGATTTAAAATTGATTAAAATAAACAAATAAAGCATATGGAGTTTTAAAAACGGAGTTGGAGCAATAAACATTCCCGTCAACAATGGCTTGTTATGCTATCACAATAATGGCTCGGTTACTAACAATGCGAATCGTTGTTGTACAAATATGTTCGACGATGGTTCCGCAACAATGCAGCAACACTGTAGCTTTATTGCAAGAATTGGTGCATTAACGATTGTCGTTGTACAAATGTTAGACGATAGCGTTTGGCAATAATGTGGTAAGATTTTCGCTTTATTGCCCTCGCCACTCTAGTAAACAGAGAAAGTCTTACCTTATTGTTGCCGAACGCCATCGTCTGACTGATACTTGTACAACTCTTTCATTGTTGGACCATTGTTGCAGAAGTGGATTTATATCACTAAGACACACTGCTGCAACAATGAAACCATTACCTTGCTAATAGTAAGAACTACGGCTTGGCGTGGGTTTCTTACGTAAGTAGTAAAAATACAATTGCTGTCCAAGTGTACGTATCCCAAATCGTTTCTAAAGTGCCATTAAACTATTTCACACTTTAAATTAACAACTATTAATTTTTAAAATAAGAAAAAATAATTTTAGTCATGTAAAACGAGGGCGTGGGATTCTTACTTACGTAAATAAGAAAACGAAGCCCTTGATACTTACTTACGTAAGTAAATTTACTGCCGATATCAATGTTCACGTATCAATGTTTACGTATGAATGTTTCCAAAATAATACATTTACGGCAGCTGAAGAAAGACTCGAAAGAGTTAATACTGAATAGAATAAACAAATAAGCCATTTGTTGCAGTTATTGAGTTTTAAGAATGGAGTTGAAGCAAAGAACATTCCCGCCAACAGTGGCTAGTTATACTATCACAACAATGGCTCGGTTGCAAATCGTTACTAGCAATGCAATGCTTCGCCAATCAGGTAAACAGCGAAAGTTTTACTGCATTGTTGCCGAACGCCATCGTCTAACTGATACTAATCTAAAGGAAGAGGTCGTAGCCAGTGAAGACCAACTGAGGCGCTATTATTGCTATTTACTAATCTAAAAGTTCTGAATTCAAATCGCATCCAAGCAGCAAATATGAGTTATTAGTTTAAGACATGTAGTAGGTTTAACTAACAATAGGCAGGTACAACTTAACTGTAAATGATTCCCATACATCACTTTCGTATTAATATTTAATATTATAGATATATTGAATTTACGTTTCAGATTTTTATTTTGCACAAAGAAAGAAGCCACTTCGACACGTGACCACCACCCCACCATCAAAATGTTCGTATCCATGATAAAAGCCGTTTTTTCGTGTAAAAGGAGTCAGATTAAGTATAAATTAAGTATGAATAATGTGCATCACCTTCCTAGTTAGACATGATTGGCTGACGACTACAGTTCAGCGGCTTGATATTAGTCAATTTTCGTTAGAAAATTATGAAGGTGTATTGTGACCATACAAATCACTCCTTTCTCATTGCTGACCAAATCTTACTTACGTTCTTCAGAGTCTGGTACTTGAAGTTCGTTGACTGTTTTCCTCTCATATCTGGACTGTGCAACAAATGCAGCAAAACCTCCTCCTTCCACATTTGTTACATCTCTACACGTAACATCCAGTAGTGAACTCAGTAAAACGATGAGCGGCAATCCAGTGAATAACTTCATGGCCAAGTTAACTGTAAACAAAAGCTACTATTTTATTCGTGAATTCAAGAGTATGTATTTGAGTGTTACTAAAACTAGACAGGAATTTCACAAAATGTTTTTGTAGTCCGTTGTTAGGAACGTCGCATGAACAGACAGTTTTGACACCACATGTAGGCGTTTTCTAGTGTCTAGTGTTGGCCTAATTGACTCGCCAAGGGGGAAAATTCGACCGAAACAGCGTCACGCATGACTTTACAATCATTTCACATTTTTTGGGATGATGTCGAAATAGAGAGGATAGGCTTTGCGTTGTGTGTGTTCAACTTTTTCGTCACGATTACGTTAGCATACGGAAAAGAACAGTCATAAATATTAACTCACGGCCAGTTAACGGCAAACCTTGATAGTGGTGCGGAAGCATAGTGGCCTAATTTGTTAGAGACCCTGTTGGAAGACCCGGTTCAATTCTAGGACTAATGATAATACAATTAATATGCACAAATCGCTGTAAATTATATAAAGGAAAGAGGAAAACAAGCCAAACAAGCAAAAATCATACACTAAAAATAACGTAGTACAGTAAATCACATTTATGCACTTACGTTTCGTCGGTGTGGCATGATCTGGATTCAAACTGACATAAGGCCTTTATCGACATGGCCACTCTTTTCCTCCTATTTTCCTCTTTCTTTTCCTAATGATGACATGTACATTTTTCCTCATTATTGCTGCTCACTTGCCATCCATAGCAGTTCACAATGTCGACTCTATGTCTTTCTTCGTTCATTACTAATATTTACTGCCAATGCTGTATCTTCTAGCATTTGTTTAAAACTATGAGAAAGAAAAATTAAGAAAATAGTTTACTTACATTAACCTTGAGTCCCCACAATGTTCAGTGATGAGCCATAATAACGATCGACATAAATACCCGTCTTCCTCTCCTGATAATTGCTGCTTAAACTCAAACAGCCGGTGAGTACCATGACGTGTTACTGAGAGAAACACGTTATTATCTTCAGATGGTTGTTACATTCATTAGTACCGGCCATTTTATGTTTCAAAATCGTTTCGTAATTGCTTGTAATTTCTGGGTTGTCTTTCCCCCTTGCAGTGACTAACTTTTCGCAGCTGACGTTGTAAATTGATGAAACATTCCGTTAATCATTTCGCGCTATAGAGTTAGCAGATTTTTTCGTGTATTTGTGTTAAGACTATTTTAAAATCTTGATTCAGTCTTAATTCACTTGATTCACTTTGGTGTATAAGGATACACTCGGCCAAACAAAACTCGGTACGTATCTTTTATTTTCGTATTTTGTTTTATCAAAAATGCAGTCATCTTATTTGGACGGCGAATATAAGACAACTTCCCTAACTCGTTCAACTTTTGACCGATTTTGAAATTCGACCGCACCATTCGAATCGTTGTTTTACGAGTTCTAGTCAGTGATTCTTAAAAGAAGACAATAGCTCTTACAGTTTTTGAACCAAGACTAAAATATATGTAACTAAAAATGGTTCATAAAAATGTGTGACAAAGTACACATTAAAAAAATTAAAGACACTGAAATGTCAATACAAACCCAGTACAAATAAAAATTAATGAATTAAATCTGAATCGGCTCAACTATGCCAGGGTGCCAACTTTATTGTTAGCTTTTTTATTTTGTTGAATTTTGGCCCCGAAACGCCAGTTCACACATTATTTCGAGTCGTATTTATCACCTTATATTTTTTGTGGTGTTAATATGCACCATCTTAAATATTTTGGAATGGTGTTTAGTTTTAGAAAAAAATAATTAACTTCTATAGCAGTCAGTAAAATAGTCACTGAAACCATAAAGTCACTCTATAAAACATTTAAAGGGCCAATAAGCTCATTCACACAATTATTACAATAATAGGCCTTTATCTCTTAAATACAAAAATAACAATTAAAATCAGTTACATAGAGCGTCTTGTACAATAAAAAAACAGGAACTTGGAGATTTACCATTTTAGTACCTATAACTGAATATATGCGTTGTGAGCAATGTTGAGTTATTTAACTAGTAAGCAAATATTTTTTTTTTTCCCGAAAAAGAAGAAACATTTGATCAAAAAAGGCAAAAATGTAACAACTGAAATATAGGGGAGTTATTTAAACTACTGTTAGGTTAACACAATTTGCTAATAGCGGTGTCTGGTGGCAAGAAATAGTACTAAAATTGGTAATATTTGTAAATTGATAAAAGCAACGGATATTAATTGGTTTTTTTTTTTTTTTTGTATTTACAAAATTTAAAAGTGCCGCTTTAAACAAGTGTAAATCGACGTATTAACGTCCGTTTCTCAATTATTAGAGGTTGAAATTCTCTGTCTGTCTGTCCGGGAGGTTTCCTTCAAACTTTTGTTACATCCAGGTCAAACTTTGTATGGGCTTAGGGTTCTTGGGTGCTGCTGACATTTCCTTTTTTTTTTTTAACACGGGAACACCGAGTCCGTAATACATCGTCATGCTACTTGGTGACGAGTGAAACTATCGGGAAAGGCAAAAGCTACGGCGCACATTTGTTTGTAGTTCCGGGAAAGGCAAAAGCTACGGCGCACATTTGTTTGTAGTTCCGGGAAAGGCAAAAGCTACGGCGCACATTTGTTTGTAGTTCAGTTTCGATTAAGAAATAACTTTCGGTTACGAGACACAAACGAACTGTTTTAAAATTTCGTCAAGCATTAGCATATCTTATGTAAGATTTGCAATAATTTTGAGGACGATAAAGGCTAAAATCAGGTTTAAGTAATGGTTACAGCATGGATTTTGCAACAATTGGCCGGTATAACAGATTTAATGCACACTTTTGGTGAAGCGGCGTGCAAGGAGCTGTGGAATCGTCCGAGGAGGCGAAGCCCCCGAGGATGTCACACAGCTCCGAGGACGTCGCTTCACCAAAAATGTGCTTTAAATCACTTATACCGGCCCATTTTTTTCAAAATCCAAGTTATAACTGTTTTATTACCATACTTTACATAGCTTTGACAGGAGTTATTTAATGATTTGTCTGCATTTATTGCACCATTATGGAGCGTTCATAAACTACGTAACGCTTTGTTCTAGCAATATAGA
>JAHWFP010017355.1:4923-21338 GCA_023313725.1 Lithobius niger | reverse complement strand
TTTTCATTTAACGTCCAAAGTATTATTCGGTGCGATTAAGTTGACGAATAATTTGGTGTGTTGATATCACTCCTTTGAAGGGCCGAACCATTCGGAACTTGGCGGCCCCTTTTACCAGTTTTAGTTTTTCATATGATATCACTCCTTTTTTTTAAATTGCGTATTGACTCAACTCCAATACCGTGCAGATGTGTAATAAAGTGCCACGTCAACAAGAAATTGGTTTTCTACCATTTGCTATAATACTACCTTTTGCCTGTAGGCCGAACCATTCTCAACTTGTTCACCTCTTTATAGGATTTTGGTTTGGTATTAATTTTGTTGTAATTTGTTTTATTTGGTTAGATTTGGTGTGTTGATATCACTCCTTTGAAGGGCCGAACCACTCTCAACTTGGTTGCCTCTTTACCGGTTTTTGGCTTTGTTTATTTTGCTTAATTTTTACGCTTGGATTACTTTTCGTGAATTGAACGTGAATACAATCTCTTTGCAACGTTGTTTAGGTTTATCGTGATACACTAGTGTGTGTCTAGGCACGCACGTCAGTATACACGTTCTCATTGTCCGAACTTTGGCCGTCCAATGAGAGACGATGCCGACAATACTAACAATGGTTATAACAATATTTTCGTACTTACGCGCCCTCCCACGCCATCACCGTTGCGCCCCCAGGGTCCAAACCATATAAGGTACCCAGTTTGTATTGTACTGCACCCATTCGTCCAATTTCATAGCTGGAAGCCTTCCCGTTATCTCGGTATCGATGAATAATCACCCTATGGAAATTAACATGGGTATGAGCGGACTAGCTAGCTAATAACACATTTTCAACGTTATTGAGGGTCAGATTTTGCATTGAAAGCAGCTTAGCCGGCATTCTTACACGAGTTCATTGTTGTCAGGTGGGTCATTGCGCTCGATTTCAACATAATTTAAGCTTTTGTACCGCATTATTATTTTTACCCAAGTTCCTGAAATATGTCAACTATGCTTCAGATATGATACTGACGCTATGGCATCGCACTGCAATGGTTTGCAACCTCGATAATTGAAATGATATGATGTTTGTTGTGATGTTTGTTGCCTAAACTTGGCGCGACACACTAGCGTGTGTCTAGATAAGCGTGCGGTATAAGTATTCAGTGTAAGTCACCCACTTTTGTTGCAACAATGGAGCACGCTCACCATTGTTGGAAGTGGCTAGGTTACGGGATTTAGAATGCACACTTACAACAATGAAAACGGCAAAAGTAGGTAATAATTTCACTTTTCTTACAGCTGAATGTACGATTTAGCAGCAGACGCCATCTTACGGGCGTGTTCGATTTGCTTGCAACAAAACGACGTCACACTGTCCTTTAGTCACTAGTGGTGGAAGCTGAGCATTTCCCAGTAAATCAGACGAGAAGACAGCTCTGTTTAAAAAAAATCGTAACATTCTGACCAATAGTATTGGAGAAAAAAGAACATAAACTTCAAAAATTATCATTTTCGGCAAACCACAACACAAATTACAGGAAGTGAACTAATAGTGAAAAATCTATTTATTTATAAATTAAAGGGAGAAACTGGCTTTTTTTTTAATTCCCCCACTATGGACCTACTATTAAGATTCAACGATTCAACGATAATCCTTCCTACCCAGATAATATATACACATATAGCATGACCACCACTAGACAATTGTGGCTTTTGAAAAATTAGATATTGCAAACAACATAATAATAACATTATTTGCTCAATCAATCTAAATCCAAATAATAATATTATTTTAAGCTGAAGGTATAACAACACGACAGAAAAGGATGAAATTTCGCTTGATTGGGAGAATCTGGTTGCCTGACAATATAAAAATCACTATTAGTGACACATTTTAACGTTTACGTGTTGAAATAAACGATGTGCATAACGTTGATATTTACCTAATTAAGACACACGTTAGTGTGTTGCCTGCCAAGATTCACCAATAACATTAACGTTCGTGCTAGCCTATACATTTAAAATATATATCAGCACAGCGACCACTACCCACTTGTGTCTTTGGAGCTACACTCTCAAAACTTTTCAACCTTTCGTTCCTTCAGGGGCGTCTCCCTGCCGTGTGGTGCTCTGCCCTGGTTGTGACAGTTTTCAAGAAGGGTTGTCCATCAGACGTAAATAATTAACGTCTAATTGTTCTGACATCCGTTGCTTGCAAAATTATGGAATCGGTTATTCGAAATCATATTGTATCTTTCTTACAAGACGCTTCTCTCCTTCACTAGACCAATTTGGGTTTTTGCCGGGCCGCTTGTCAACTCACCAGCTCCTACTTGTGCTTGATCACTGGACAAACTCCCTTGACATTGGCGTCTTGTCGGATACCGTTTATTTCGACTTGTCGAGGGCTCCTTGTCATATTGCTCAACATTATTAGTGGAGGTCCCCAAGGCTCAGTTCTGGGCCCACTTATTTTTATATAATATCTAAATAATCGAAACTCTGAAAATAACTGCACCCACGGTTTTAAATTTGCTGACTACTTAAAATTAGGCTCGGCATTCCAACACTAACAAACTCTGAGTATGTTCTGGTGTTAGAATGGCCGTGACTAATACTCTGTTACTTGGAACAGAAATAGAAAAGGTCACAAAATGAGCCACCATACTTGGCAGTTCCCTTTATCTATTCCCAAGTTCCGCTCTTTACATGTTGGCTTACAAATTTGCATCACATCTATCTAACTCTACTGGTAGTGTCTGAGGTACAGGATTGTGCATCTGGTTCACTTCTGATCTGAAGTTGTCTCTCCATTGGCAGTAAATTGTGGCACTGGCTATCCATCGAATCACAATCGTAAATAGAGGTTTTGCCTGTGGAAATTTGTCCACTAAGGTCTGGGCTTTCTAAGTACTTGTGAGACCACTACTCGAATATGCAACTCTGGTGCTGTCCCCCTTCCTCTGAAAAGATATCGACCTGGTTGTATTGGTCCAGCATTGGTTACCAAGGGTTTGCCTGGTCTGCATGACTATTAACCCAAAGCACGCTTGGATATCGTGGAACTTGAACTTTTGTATAGCTCAGAAGACTTAAGTTTGACCTTATTCTTACTTACACAATTTTAAGAAGATTCTTATCTTTGGATTTGCTATTTTTTAGGAGCTTATTTTCTACTCGAAAGTTATTTTTTTAGTCCTATGGCATTGACTTGGGGACACTTATGGAAAATGTCGGTTCATTGTTCGCATCTGCACTGCCGCCGAAATATAGTTGTTGTTTTTGCGGTAACGGTTTGGAACTCCTTGACCAAGAAGACTGTCTTGACAATTACTGTGTCTGGTTTCCGGCGTACTTTGGGCGGTCTGCCTCTGACCAGGTTTCTAAAGTAATGTCTATGATTTTGTTGATCCCTCCACACTGCCTAAACCCATCTCAGGATTGGGATTTTAATTTTAATTTTTTATTCTTTTTTAGTGATCATTTTTCGCTTGGTACATGTTTTATTTCGAGATGAAAGTAACATTTAAGCAAATCTTGCCATGTTATTCGGTAATGATACAAATTTTGGTAACATTAGATTTAAATACAAGTTGTTTTAGTACAGACTGAAAGGACATGCTAGTATAAAACACTTAGCACATGGGAAAAGATATCTCTTTTCTTTGGGTGAAAAATACAAGCTCAGTTTATGGCAGCAGTTTACGTTGTTTGTGACTTTGGTACCCTCAACGTCCAGAAACACAGGACCTTTCACAAGCATATATTCATTTTAATGAGAAAATATGGCAGCTGTTGCGTCGTTTACATCAATAAAAGTTGCCGGGAATGTGTTAAGTCATACGGCTTTATAAATTTTTAAAAATTAACTTTTCACAAAAAAATTGAGGCAAAATGGGCTGCTAGAAGCCGAGATATTGTATCGAATGTTATCATAATAGACACATCACCACTGGAAAATATTGCGGGTGGAGCATCACCTCACTTTTATTCAGCCTCCCTTCGATTTGAACTCGTTTATATAAACATACTATAGGTACGCAGCCCTGATGTCACTGCAGAAACCTGCGATAAACCCACTGCAGGAAAAAAATTGGTCTAAGTCGTAGTAGTTATTACGTTGACCCTTATCAAGACGATCCAGTACGTACACCAAGGCCCGCTGAGATAGTAGCTGTGCTGAGTAGAGTGGAACACCGTTACTATCTCAGCGGGCCTTGACGTAAATAAAGATGACTCATAATTTATCACTAGATGGCACTTCTTACCCTGTATTGTAACTTTCAACACAATATCAAACGCACGAAGACAAACCAATGCTGCAAAAAAGATCCAGAAATAAACTCTCGTCTGCAATGACAAGTTTGTTTCTGTATCATACAAATTATTATTTTGCCCAAAGTTTTGGTTTTAGTGAAATTCGTATGTATTCAATTAATTATTTCATACAGTTATAAAGATCTCCAATCAGATAGTTAATTCGCTCGTACTCTCACCTGTTCACACAAAAATTCTTCACGTTAAAATTTGTGAACACCTTAAATGATGAGTATTTTGTGTGTGAATACTGTTTGTTGGATGGATGGTGTCACTGTATTGCAAGCAGATCGCACTGCTACTTAGTTTTAAAAACCATCTTTATAAAAGGTTGTCTTCTAGTGGTTATTTACACACTAAGAAAACATAAAATCAGGGAAAATGTTTTCCACTTCGCCATTTGTTAACAGACTTTGGAAGCTACGTCAATTTTCCCAATATGGTGCTTGGTGTCACGAGATGGTGCCACCTGCAAAATCGCCCGTATTGTCTTATGATCTTTAATTATTTACTTGGGGTTTCTATAGCTGTGCTGAGGTGTTATGTTTAGGGGCTTTTGGCTGTACGCATATAATCCTTTTACATTAGTTACACAATATAACCGTAACAAAGTATAATAATTAAGCGAAAAGTATTTATCATTAATTTGGCTGTCTGGTGCAGACAATGCCAAAGTCGAACAACGACGTGTATAAATATTAGATTAATACAACATCACCGAAGATGTCATTGCTACCGTGCAAATAATGGCACACGAGCAATGTGGATCCTCATCATCAATTTTTCATATAGAAGCCCCTTGACAACACGTTTGCATGGCCGCCATCTTGGAAAAAGGCCGCCAAAACATAATATCTCCGTATATATTGATATTTTAAAAGCACAATGTAAAGCAAAAAAGTTCAGCACACAATCCTGGACAAAAAATGTGATATACATCTTTTAGGTAAAAGTAACGATTGAACCCCAAAGTCGTATTTCAAGTTTACCCACTTTAATTTGCAGGAGCACTCCATTGTTAAATTGGTTGTTATAGTGACCTTTATGTTAAAAGTGCTCTTGTGAGCTTTGATGTCACTGTTGTACGTCACTTCTGGTCTACTCGAGTACGTCTTTACAATCGCACGTGTACTATGATGGTCCTCAAGTAAATCCTACAATAATGCCATGGCTTTTGACAGGCTTCGAGTAAACCTTGACATCACTGCAGTACGTCACTTCTGGGGCGGTCAATTAACCTTATATTCGCCTTATCTCCTCTATGGCACTTGATGGCTTTCAAGTAAACTTTGACATCACTTCCGGTCAACTCAAGTGAGCCGTAACACAGCCTCTGTGCTCCTCGACAACCATCAAGTAAACATAGACGTCATTTCCGGTTGCTCCGGTAAACCTTGATGTCACTCAAGAACCCCTAATATGATGTCACTACAGAAAACCTTCACTCATGCAAACAAACCTTGAATTACTTCAATTACGTGTTTGCTCAAAAATCTACCAGCGATCTACCAACATGAATTATAGTATCTTAATTTACATTCAAATCATGTAAGTGACTGGTGGAGATACATACTTCTAGTTTAAAACACTTAACTCCCTTGAGAAAACATCTCGTTCTGGGAATGAAAAATACAATTGCAGTTTGTGGCAAATTTTTAGGGTTGTAGTCACGATGGTGTACTTGACGTACAGAGAAACTGGACCTTTCAAAAAACCACCTTCCAACAGAGAATTAATTTCTTCCACCAGTCGGTTTGTGATATTTGCATTGCCTGTCAGTATTAGAACACGAAGGTTTGGACAACACTTTGCTACGGAAATGCAACTTTCTTCCAGCTTGCTTTTATTAGTACCAAATGAATTAAAAAAGTACAGCTTTTCTAATCGTCCTTGGTTAGCCAAACTTACTATTCCTTTCACCTGTTGTGTCAGTAAATCCCAAACTCAACTCTGTCAAAGATGGCGCCGATGCAAGAGCAACAACTCCGACATCAGTAACTTTAGTACGTAGGAGGTCTAAGCCCTTGAGTTTCTTGCAGTTTGTCACCAATATTTTCATCAAGTGGTCATCCACTCCTAGAGCATATTGCAATGAAAGCACTTCTAAATGAGGTATCATGTCTGGAATGCCATACCATTCACTTGGTTTCATTGAATATCCTTTTAAAGACAAGTATTTTAATGTATTTCTGTAATAAAGCAAAACCTTCATCAGCATAGGCACAGGACACCGACGTGAAACTTTGTTAGACTCAGTTCTGCTACAAGGTCACATCTTTTCATTAGTTTTTCAACAACATCTTGTAGATTAAGTTGCGCAGTTTGCAAGTAGAATCCCTTCAAATCCTGTTTCAAACCACCTATAAAGTTGACAGTAACTTCATTACCACCACTGAGATAGAATTTCTCTAATAAATGGCAACTCTTTAAGAAGGTACAGAGTAGATCATCGTTCGCCCTATATAAACCTTCTTCAGTTTTGTGCACTTTTTGGCTAAATTTATTAGGTTGCAGGAAAACCCGTCATCAGTGGGTAATACCTCCAACATGACTTCTACAAGATTAGGGCAATTGTCTCCTATTATGTTGAACATTTTACCAGTTAGCTGGCGCGTTTCATGCATCGCTGGTAGCTGCAGTTGCCTCAAACTTCTCCCACAGCGAGACAAAATGGACGACATGATGTCATTCGTTATATGGGTGCGTTCCAATCCCAGCTTTCTGATAAACAAAAATTTAGTTTTATTGGGTAACGCCACAGCCCATTTTTGCCAATATCTCTCCACCTTTTACATACGAGTTCAGTTCTAATACGTTCTTTTATATTTAAGAAACAAAAAATGCATTCTAGAATTTCATTGGGTAAGTCCTGAATCTCGGCACCGCCACTGTAAGGTTTAAACTGACAGAAGTAATCGGTCATTATTTCCAATGCAGATACGGACATTTTCTTCTTATCTTCATTAAATACGTGTTCTTTCAATACTAACTATGCAATACCATGCAATAAAACTTAAGACCAAAACTATGAGGTGTCCTTGATTCGTACAATGCCTATTACCGTTCCATTGTGTTAGTGCAAGTAGTGCTATCTCCAACATGACACTGTAAATTGTGGCTGATTAATAACGGGAAAAAAAAAGAAATAATAATGTGACTTTACAGGTGACACCTCCTGTCAGTTACAGAGATAATAATTTAAGTACACACAACGCAACTGCGTGAGGTTATTAATCTCATTTTACGCAACTGACATTTTATTTAATCTGCTAAGGGAGAAAAAAAATAAATGAGGTCCATAAGGACTGAAACACTGTCCCCGTATGATCCGAAACTTTAATTTTGAAAAAAAAATCAAAAGAAAAAAAATTATTAAACAAAAACATTTTCAACTACAGCAAGCCGTATTAACGGCCAACAGTTTCCGCACAAAAGTTAAACCATCTGTATCTGAAGGCATTAAAAGACATTAATGTCATATAATAAAGGACAAAATAATTTCTTAGTTTTTTTAATCATATGAAAAACCCCAACTGGTATAAAAAAGAATACCTAGTTCAGTATGGTTCAGCCTTTCAAAGTAGTGATATCAACTGACCAAGCAAATGCCAAGTTAATCCTGCCAAGTATTAGTTCAAAGGTTAACCATTGCTATATCGGTAGTAGTAGTCAAGTTTTTCCCTTAACGTATGATGCGTTAGTAGGTGGGATTAATGCGGCGAGTGTTTTGGTATGCTTATGTCACTCTTGTGAAAAGCTGAACCATTCTAAACATGGCGGCTCTTTTCTAGTTTTGGTTATTATATGATATCACTTCTTTTTTATTTTGTCTCGAATATGCCTTTCTGTTGCAAGGAGGGGGAAAACAAATTCTACGTTTATAGGGGATTGAATAATTTTTACGAAACGGTTAAGAAATTCAGTGGCTCCATATGTGATCGAAGTGACAAATTGCATCAAACTGTATTTGAAAATGACGAACTGCATGGAAACTGTATTGTTTTCGTTACAAATGGAGGACACGTTTTTTTTCCCTTTGCTAATTATTTTTTTTTACACACTAACTTATATATTAATTTCGCGCACTACAGAAATGCTCAAGTAAAGCCAAAAATTTAATTTCACATATTTTGACTTTAATTTGTCTGAGCGGCGGCAGAATTAAGCCAAATTACTTGAAGAAGTTGCCGTGTTAGAAGCTGTCAGCCTCTATCAGTGGCTATGGGTTCTATTCTGCACAATCTTGGTTCCTTGTAGTGAACGGAGATTTTCATTTTATCCTTGGACTTCCCCTGTCCGTATTGGATTCTTGTAAAACATTTCAAAACTGAACAGTTTTTGTCAAAAAGAGAATTATTTACTTCAGATGACGTAAGCCTCCCAGAAATTCATTTTAAAAGAGGGCAAAATTTAGTGATAAAGGCCGAAATCGCTTACATTTTTATTATGATTTAATGCCATGTGCCGTCCAATGAAGTAGCTCGACATTAAAGAAACATAGAAAATGAAGCCTTTGGTCGTATTGCGTGCGAACATACTATACCTTCCAAAACCATCAATTCAATCCAGTGACATTTGAAGAATGTTGCGTTAACGTTGTGGAAGGTTTTCTTTGAAAAAAATGGCATTCGATCGTATCGATAGTAATACAGCATTGTTACGTCAGACTTGAAACATCACCCATGTTGGACGATTCGCTGGTTTCCTATTAACAAATGTGAGCTGTCGAGTGTGATAACTCCACAAATCCATCAGTGGCGTCGAAATTGTGCCGTCACTTGTTTAATTTATGGTAATAAAATGAGATGCAATTATGGCATTAAACCATTAATTCCTCGTTGGTGCAAGTGGGTGATACAATACGTAAAAGAAAGTTGTTAAGGAGGTGGGCAAGACATTTATTTTTATGTTTTTTATTCTCTTCGAAAATAGTATTAAGGACGGGTGGCACAAGTCCGAATATTTTACTTTCACAACACATTTGTCGTTTTCTGCAGTGACCCATAGCAGGATGGCTTGCCCTAATCCTCAGAGTGCTAAAATACTGAGGAAGTTTTCCGACAGTGTTAATTTGTATTTGTTGTTAGGTTTAAGCCACGCTGCTCGAAGTCCTGCATGACGTCATGTCTTAACCCTATATTGCCCATGCCAGAATGGATGCTTTTGAGTCAGTCACGCTTTCAAACGGCTTTCAATTGGTTTGGAGTTTAGGACCCTGACCAATGTGTTGCTGTTGTTCGCATTTCTCGGGTCCCAGAGAATCCCTCATAAGCTTGCATTGCACATGGAGGGTCTTAGTTTTTTTTCCCGTTCAGTAAGACGTCCAATACACTGGACGTTTGGCAGTAAAGGATTAAGCAAACGAGCAATATTCACTTATCAACACTTAAAATTACTCTGCTGGCCGTTTTGTTGCAGTGCAAAGTGCTTTTCAAAAGGGGACATTTGCTGCTCTGCATAACCAGTCCATTGAAATAAAAAACATTTTTATACAAACTAAATATTAAACCACCAGCAGTAATCTTTTCAGCAGTATTGGACACTTTTACCTTATTTAAGGGTAAAATTAACACACTATAAAAAGAACTGATTAAAGGTTTCAATCGAATTTTACACTCTGGAGTTTTCTTAATGGATAAGACAAGTACTGCCATTTCCGAATCCACCGACTACTTCTTCTCACCTCCTTTTGTTTTTGAGTTGACAAAGAAAAGAATCTTTCGAAGTCGATATGACCAACTTGCCAGTAAACATAAGTAAGTCTGTACAGACTTATCCAAATGTCTGTAATGCTATTTGTTCATTGAGAATAGTGTCTGAAGGGCAGAAAGCTTCTCACACTTTAGTCCCTTTTTACACCACCTGAAGACAGAAGGAAGCAATGAACTAGACCAACCAAACGAGTCAACAACTTACGTTTTCCACTTTTTGTGGTCAAATAACAAACTCAACAAGGTGAGTCTAAACACATTTTCTGCGAGATAAGGTTTATTTCCATCAGATAATTAGTTCATTTTGAGAGGCAGCGATTAAAAAAATTACCACCCTTAATGATTGGGATTTCGTACAGAATTTGTCAGCATTAGATTTAAATACAAATAGAAGTTATTAGTGTTAATTTACATTTTTCTACTCCATAAAACTTATCTCGGAGGAGAAGACGTCATGTTGTGCATATGAAAAGAACAAGCTTAA
This sequence comes from Lithobius niger, assembly GCA_023313725.1. NCBI lineage: Eukaryota > Metazoa > Arthropoda > Chilopoda > Lithobiomorpha > Lithobiidae > Lithobius > Lithobius niger. The sequence goes on along the minus strand of JAHWFP010017355.1, from coordinate 10,847 downwards.
TTTGTGGCAGCATTTTATGTTTCTCGTCACTTTTGTACCAAAAAGGAACAGGCAAACCGGACCTTTCAAAAAACCGCTTTCCAGAGAAGAGTTAATTTCATCAACCAGTCGGTCTGTGATATAATTGCCTGACAGGATTAGCATACGAAGATTTGAACAACATTTTGCTAAGGAAATACAACTATCCACTTCTTTGCTACTATCAGGGCCGAACATACTAAAGGCAAACTTTTCCAATCGTCCTTGAGTTGCCAAACTTTCTAGTCCTTTGCCTGTTACTTGTGTACCGAACAAATTCAGATCCGTCAAAGATGGCGCCGATGCAAGAGCAACAACTCCACTATTAGTTACCTTTGTACATGAAAGGTTCAATGACTTAAGTTTCTTGCATTTTTCAACCAATATTTTCATCAAGTGGTCATCCACTCCAAAAGCATGAAAGTACTTCCAACTGGGGTATCATGTCTGGGATGCAATACCATTCACTTGGTTTCAGTGAATAATATCTCAAATGCAAGTTTTTTAATGTATTATTGTAGTAACTCAGAATCATCCTTAATGGAGCAAAATAAGAGTGAAACGCAGAGCTGATTATGGCCAATTCTTCTATATGATGACATCTTTTCACGATTTTTTCGAAAACATCTTCCGTGTTAAGAGAAGTATTCGAAAAGTTAATTCCCCTCAAACCCGTTTTCAATGAATCTATAAAGCTACCAGTAACGTTCACAACGCATTCCAGATGCAAATACTCTAATGAATGGCACTGTTTTACGAAGGAAGTGAGGATATCATCATTCAACCACGGAACATAAAACATAAAAACCTTCTTCAACTTTGAGCATTTTTGAGCTAAATTTATGAGATAGCCGGCACACTCGTCTACAAGGTTATCTAATCTGACTTCTGTGAGATTTGGGCAGTTGTCTCCTATTACGTCGAGCACTTTATTTGTTAAGTTTAACTCCCATCCGGTCACTTCGTTCAGCATGATTGACACTTTCACTTGTCTCACACTTCGACCGCAACGAGGCAAAATGGCAGACACAACGTCATCTGTTATAGGGATGCATCCCAGCTTTCTGACAGCATAAAAGTCAAGTTTAGTTGGATAATTCCACAGCCCATTCGTACCAATATCTCTCCATCTTCTGCATACAAGTTCAGTTCTGATACGTTCTTTTACATTTAAGAAACTAAAAATGTCTTCTAGAATTTCATTGGGTAAGTCCTGAATTATAGCAGAACGACTAAATGGTTCCAACTGACTGAATTCATTGTTCAATGTTTCCATTGCAGACTTCGACATGTTAGTGAATTCTTTGGGAAATTAGATTTCTTCTAATACAAAACTTACTCTTGTCCAAAACTACGCCAACTTAAATAAAAAAGTTAGCCAGGTTTCCTTAATTCTTACAGCGTGTGATGTGAGAAGTTCGACGTGTTACTACATAGTGTTGTCAGAAGAGTGAGACTGTCAAACTTAAGCTGATAATAAACAAAAACGGAACGTTAAATGTTCAGAGTAAGGATCTAAAAGTCAAAACCTAGAAGGAACACGGACAAGCTTTGACAGTTAGGGTCTAGGTGTAAAATGTTGTCAGTAAGAGGCTGGAAAGCATTAGACCCTTACTACCCGGTGGTTAGATTAGTTCTAGTCTCTTCGGACTGAACGTGTGCATGAACGGTTGTAGCAGGTTTTCTTTGTTCTTAGAATATTGTTTTGGAACTTTAATAACACAATTTTCTTGTGAAGTTTGGCATTTTGTCTTTTGATGCTTTAGAATTTTTATTATATTTCGTAGATTTATGGTAGAGGATTACTATAATGCTGTCTGCTACGAATATGGTGGCATGTTACTAAATTGAAAAATAATTTTCAACGTAAAGCAAAGCAGGAAACGTATAACCATACTACCACTTGATCATCACATGGGTCATTGTAGGATGATTTCCAGTTTTTCGTGAAAATGTATTTATTGCTGACCACCGGGTAGTAAGGGTCTAATGCTTTCCAGCCTCTTACTGACAACATTTTACACCTAGACCCTAACTGTCAAAGCTTGTCCGTGTTCCTTCTAGGTTTTGACTTTTAGATCCTTACTCTGAACATTTAACGTTCCGTTTTTGTTTATTAATTCGTGTTACTTTTAGAATTGCAGCTAAACTGTAAAACAGTGCAGTTGACGGTCACAGCTGATAGTTTAACACAAGAGACCCTAGGCTGACCCTCACTAATCTAGCTATCGCCAATTTAACAATAGAAACAAATCCTTTAATCTTCAGTCTATGTCTCGCAGCTGATGTTTGCTAATTGGTATTGTTGCATAATAACAATGTTTAAAACAATGTAAAACAATCAATCTGGTGGTTTAGAGCTCCGTAACCCCTGAACCACTTGACCAATTAGAAAGGCCTTATGAAAAGGGCACATCTACAGAGCAATACCTGTAAAATGAGCTAAGAACCAGCTTTATAGGACAAATGGTTTGACCTGTAGAGAGGACAGACGAAAGTATCCCCAGAACAACAACAACAACAAGAAGCTGAACAAGAAGTTGTCTATTTGGCCCTTGTTTGCATCTCGGGTTTGGCTGGACCGAATTTCACAATTTTTGGACTACAGACAGGCCTTTACTAGTCAAGGCTAGATTCCAAATTTGGTTTAAATATGTTTACTTTTGACGGAGTTATAAGCTCTCAAAGTTGAGAGTTTAACACAGAGGTCCTAGGTCGACCCTTACTAACACTGGCTATCGCCAGTGTTAATAAGTAACAAAAGTGTAGATATCATCGTTGATAATTTGAAATAACAATAGATGGTTGACAAGCTTCGCCTCTTGTTATAGATTCAGATAATAATATTAAAGTACGCAATTGGAGAATTGCTTGAGGTTGCTAAAACTGATATTACGCCAATGACGTCATAATAAACCCTCAGTACAAAAAAAATAACTGCAGGTTTGGTAGGTGTGAAGCGCTAGAATACTTTGGAGGACTTTAATCAGGGCTGCAACTAGGAGGGGTGGGGGCGTTGTAATGGCGGAAAGACTGGGGCCCATACTGCAAGTCACCATAACGAGAAAAAGCGAACTACCAAATCAAGGTTGGCTAATGACAATTAAAATAAGTCTTCAAAGTCTTGTTGAAGGAGGCCCCCGGCCCTCGGAACTATAGTTGCAGTCCTGACTTAAATCCTCTTACTGCTTTGTTGCCGTACAGCTATGGCTCACTCGATCAAAAAAACAGAGTACCAATGCGCGCCCAATATGAGGTCCCCGAGCATAGCGGGCAAGCACAGCCGAGTGGTTAGAGTCGTTGTCTTCAAACCAACTGAATGTCAGATCGAATCCCACGACAGACAAAGTTATAGAGTACTTAAAAAAGTCACAGGAAGTCAGTGTGCGAATAAAAGGGTTAATAAAAGGGGATTTGCCTGAAAATGTTATTTTGACAGCAAAAAAGAAATAAAATGATCAAAGGAAAGCAGCTGCCTAACCAAAGAGTAAGTCAATAATGACTTCTACCGCAGATTAGCATGTCGTTAGTCGAGTTCTAGAATACCTGACTTTAAAATAAGCCCACTAAGCAGAAGAAATAACATTTACTTGCAACCATTTCGCAGAATAGACATAAAGTATTAAACTGCGTGCTAAAAAAATATGGTCAAACATAGACCGGCACATATTGTAAATATTTACATTTCAGAATGATTATCTCATGGCTTAAAAAATGATAATCGGTGTAAATATTAGTAGTAAACGAAGAACCACAATTGAACCAATACTGGGAACATCTATAAATAACAAGTGAACATCAATACTGACGAAAACGTTCACGCATCATTAGGAGTCCAGAAATTAACCCCGAGTCATTGGATTAGGCCTCCAATCCATTAACTGACTATGTTGGCTGGACACTATCAACATTGTTAATAATTACTTGCCATAAGGATTGATTACGAAAAAAACTGTTGACAGGGAGTCGCTGAAGTCCAGAACTTCAACCGTGGACAAACATACAGTTTTTGCTATTTTTGGTCCAGTTTCTCCGACTCCTGATTGGTTGGGAGGATATGCATTGTTTGTTTGAGACTTTTCCTTGTGTTTATTTCCTCAGCAACATTTACTCAACCAAATGACGTGATGGCTGTGAGTATATGATTGTAGCCTTCCTAGCCGGATAGGGAAGTCTTTATTATAGATTTGTTAAATGTATTAGACGTTAGGAACCTCTGAGTTGTGATTTGGAGTTAAGTAGTTCGAATCCCGGTCACTTCATCTCATTGAAATATATAAGTCCATAATAAATGCTAAATATTAGCTTATTCCAGTTTATGATTTTCTCTGTTCTGCTATTGTATTTCCTGTATTCCTGTATTATTTACAGTGATTTGTATGTTTGTTTATAAACCCACCGCTTCCCATATTTTTGTCCTGGCTTTGTGTGAATTTTATCTTGAAAAAAAACAAAAAAAAAACAAGTAACGATATTTGGGAAGGAGGGGGAGGAACACTAATATAGACTCTCCTATATATTTTTTTTGTAATATGACGAAAGGTACTTTAAATACAGTATTTTAATTTACGTATTTTTTATAGCTCACATAGCAGTGTTGGTCATGCAAACAAAGTCTGATAATGCACAAGTAAAACATCATCATAATACGGCGACGTTTCGATGGGGAAACCAGCGCATTATCGGAATAAACATTACGTTTAGCAAAATATTATTTTAACGTAATGTGTACCCCAATGAAGCAAAAAAAAAAATTGGCCGAAATGCTCAAAGTGTGCCTTCAATGGTCAAGTCAATCCTCCAGGAAAATAATGTTATGATAAGCATTAGATACACAAGTATAACACTGACTATAAAGCTGATAAGTAAGAAAGAACGATATCATATCGTTGATTACTTTAGATAGCAGCCGGATGATTGACGAACCTACCTCTTGGTAAAGATACAGATAAACGTGCATAGTTAAGGAATAGCTTGTGGTTGCTGATCTGATTTTACGCCAATGATGTCGTAATTAACCACGCAGGCCAAAAATAAAAAAAAAAACACTTTACAGACCTACAATGAAGTGTAAATCTGTAAAGTGTGGCGCGCAGGAATATTTTGAAGATGTTCTAATAAAAGGAATTTTAGTTTAGACAAAAAAAATAAAAGAGAAGCAAAATGAAAAAGGGAAGTAGGTTTTTAACGAAAGATTGGGGTATTATCAGTCACTAACGACTTCAACCACAGATAATCATGTCATTGATCTTGTTCTGTGAATCCTTTCTTGGAAATTAGCCCACTAAGTAGATCAAATTATATTTAATTGTAACTTGTGGAATAGGCATAAGGTGGTTCACTGTGCTAAAATAAAATACAGTCCTCCATTGATCGGTATGATCGTACGAATATATACACTTCAGAAATGCTAAAGAAAATAAATTATCTTAAAATCAGGGGCGGATCTAGAATTCTATTAAGGGGTATGCTCAACCATACTTTCTATACGAAAATGCGTTTTTTGATGTTAACAAGCGGTAACAAGCGGGGGCAGCGACTACCTAGTCGCAAGCAGTCTTCTGTACACTTCCATCACTTCTGCCTCTTTCGGGCCACTTCCGTTTTATACTTCCGTTTTTTTCTTTTTATTATTCAGTTTAACTAATTTTTGGACGCTGAACCTAATGGTGAAGACCATTTGTCTTTATCTGGTACCATTCCGGAGTTGAACAAGGTGCCAGACAGACAAATCAACAAAGTCGTTGCTATAGTCTTCCCAGCTTTTGCTGTATAGCAGACTAAACAGAACCTACCTCCCTGAAGAACCATCGCATACTCAAAACTTCACTTTTTCTCCCTGTCCTAGAAGACTAAACAGAACCTACCTCTCCGACTCCTTTTTAATAATGAAGAACCGTCGCATA
>JAHWFP010017354.1:28474-50818 GCA_023313725.1 Lithobius niger | reverse complement strand
CTGCCATTAAAATTTAATATTTGGAAATGCGCTGCAAGTTACGACTGATCTTAAGAGAATTATCAAGTGCTCTAGTAATAATTAACGTTGCCACAACGTTTCGGACCCCCGGAGTGAGAACATTTTCAAGCAAGCGAGTATTTTGAAGCTATAAGACTAAGTTAGTGTATTAAATACATTTAAAAAATAATAATAACAAAATATACAGGATGATCCAACTACAGTGTTACGAGCCGATGTCCTATGAATGGGTAATGAGAGAATAATAAACCTGTTTAAACCAATTATAGTGGGAGTCGATTTGTTTTCTCTTGCGAATACAGCGATCGATATGGATACTAATATAACACCAGTGAATAATAACCCCTCCTTAAAGAATACAATCCAAAAACCTAACTGATTTCTTGGCCGCGGTTCCACGACGCGTATGCAACCGTAAAACCAGTTGCCTCTTGCGTTTGTAGCTTTTGATCAGATGCGATGACATGGCATGGCATGGCGGCGCACACCTCTCATTTAAAGACGAGCCCAATACGATTCTTCTATCGGTTTCATTTTAAAAACTGTAAGCTTAATTAGACCAATTGTGAACTGAATCAACATTAAAAATATTCAGTACCATTTGGCCGTTTTATGACACGGGAGGGCTTCCAAACCGTTTAGTCCGGGCGTTTTGAATATTTCATTGTCACACGGCAGGACTGATATGTAGGAACGTACACATCAGTGGGGCCGCGTGCTTACGTCAGTGATCTGGAACGTACATATCAGTGGGGCCGCGTGTGTACGTCAGTGATCTGTAGAATAATTTCAGGAAGTTGCCAGTCATTGGTCGGTTGGCGGTGACATCAGCCGCTGACGCAGGCTACATAGTTCTCAGTAATTGGCCGTGGATGGATGACGTTAGTCGGCTGAAGAAAAAATAACGAACTTCGTACGTTTGCTGTGACAAAATTTTTTGATTATTCCTAGTGGAGGATTTCCCCAACGGATTCGACCCGTTTTCGAACTTAGACCTAGAAATGTGCCATAGAATCTGTTTGCAAAATTTAACAGAAATCCGATAATTCGTTAAAACGTTATAGCACACAGACAGACAGACAAATCGTTCGCATAAGAGTCTAAATCGACTCTAATAATGATAGAAATGCAACGATGGGTGTGATGGGGGACGTTTACACGAGAAAAAAGGAATGACCTTGAGTTGATATTTCAAGGTCATCCTTGTCCTATCTTCCAAACGAGATAGACATAAATTAGGAAGTTGAACGCAAGCAGATAAAACCAAGAAAACATCGGATAATAAATAAAATAGTTATGATGATGTTTAAAAGCTCACTCTAAACATGTTGGCTGCACTGTAGTGTAGCGAACTTTTGCCGTATCGTACCTCGTTTGGAAGATAGGACGAGGATGGCCTTGAAATATCAAGTCAAGATCAAATCAAGGTATTTAATGAAAAACGGGGTTCAGGCCAAAACATGTAAAAAAAAATTTGAGTGACTATTCGAATAACCGAATGTTTTTCCCCTATTCGTTCGATCCCTATTGGGGGGTTATCTCACTGAGCCTTGATCTTTGTGATTGCTCCAACTGGCAGTGACACGACGTAGTATTATTGTATATAACTCTATGCTGTCGCCTTAATGGGTTAGCTGCAAGGGGCACTGCAGAGAGAAACAGAAGGGCGTCATACTGAAGCCGATGCTGTGAAGAGTAATTTCTTAGACCTAAAACGCGGGATTTTTGGTGTTGGAGAAAACACCATTATTTTAAGCCTAAGAAATCCGCTCTTCCGTTGTTTTCCCTCCATTTTTATGCAGTGCACCTTGTAGTTATGCCCTCCAAAACCCATTCTGGTGCCAATCTGGTGCCAATATGGCGGCAAATGTCACTGCTCTATAAACAAAAGTGCTCTGTAAAGTGGTCAGCTTCGTCATCTACATCTTTGTCACTCCTGCAGGGTTTGGGAGGCTCTGTTCTGGAGTAATGGAACGGAAATATTGGTGACAGTGTAATGGTGACAGATGAACGAAAGGAAGGCAATGTCGGATTATTCCATGTTCAGCTATTTATTGTCCAGGTTTATTCGGTAAAAGTCTATGCCTGCCCACCTTTAGAAGTATAATGGACTTCTCATCGCTAATGGGTAATGGATGAGAAACAAATGATGGTTTGTAGAATAACGTAACTTACATTTCAGCAGGGAAAGTTAGAGGAAAACAATTTTACTTATAAGAGCTGAAAATAGTTGACCTACATTGGTTGCTGCACTGCCAAGGAGTAAAGGAAAATGGAAGGATAACAAAGTACCCTCGACTTTGGGCTTGTTTTTATAGATATTCGAGAAGTTTATCTATACAGGGTGATCAGTTCAGTTGTGACTAGCTTGATAGCCAAAGTACTAGTGAACGATATATCATGAGAATCGGGTGAAGTGATGAGGCCAAGAGGGGCCATTGATTGGACAATGGATGACCTTGCCAAATGTTATCAAGGTCATTCAATTGCTAACTTCTTAAATATGCATCACACACCATGAGGTATGCGTAGGGAACAAAGAGACATTACCATGCAAAAAACGGAACGAAAATCAGACCAGATTTGCAAGACGATTTGACGATGCTTCCCTGCACGAGAGAGTGTTTGAATGGAATGCCATTAAGGGGTCGAAAATAGCCATTTTATGTACGTCATAGGTCCTGCAAATCTGGTCCGATTTTCGTTCTGTTTCCTGCATTGGAAATGTCTCTTTGTTCCCTATATAATATTCCTGATTCATACCCATGGTGTGTGATGCATATTTAAGAAGTTAGCAGTTGAATGACCTTGATAACATTTGGCAAGGTCATCCATTTCTTGTCCTATCAATGGCCCCTCTTGGCCTCATCACATCACCCGGGTTTCATAACATATCGTCTCAAGCTGGGTCACAACTAAACAGATTACCCTGTATATCGTGATAGTGCCAAGTTATGTATTGTTGCACACTAGACAATGGCTCTTCAGGAATAGGCAGATTGAACGAACGATATATCGGCCACTGAGATATATCTGAAGGGATCATAGCTATGGGATGAAGGTCCAAGTTGATGGGATAATGATGCCGATGAAGAATGGATCCCTACACTCTTATTCCTCCAATATCGTGGATTCGTTTAGTCCTTCTTGTTATGAAATCTGTTAGCTTATCTGGAAGCAGCAGTCAATCAATAGATCACAGTATCCGGCCCAAAATTACTCTAACGTCATCCTAACATCACCATAACATTACCTTAACACTAGATGACCTCGCCATAATATTGATAGATTATCTTGTAATATGTAATGCAAACTATAGAGCAGTGACATTTGCCGCCATATTGGCACCAGTACGGGTTTTGGAGGGCATAACTACAAGATGCATTACGTAAAAATGGAGGGAAAAACAACGGAAGAGCGGATTTCTTAGGCTTAAAATAAGGCTGTTTTCTCCAACAACAAAAATCGCGCGTTTTAGGTCTAAGAAATCACTCTTCACAGCATCGGCTTCAGTATGACGCCCTTCTGTTTCTCTCTGCAGTGCCCCTTGCAGCTAACCCATTAAGGCTCCAGCATAGAGTTATATACAATAATACTACGTCGTGTCACTGCTCTATATGAGACTGTTGGCACCCACTATTGCCTTATATTATTAATGCTGAATTGTTTACCTTAGTTTGCTGTTATCAGCATTCCACTCGATGTCTCCCAATGTAAGTTATTTCGGTAATTGTTAATTTGAATTCATCTTTTTCCGTCAACTCCGCCCAAATGTCACTTACATTACATTAAATCATCGATTCATTTTGATAGAGAGTGCAACATCCAGTCTCCGTTGCCGCAGTGATCACGCATGAAGATCAGTGATGGCAGTAATTCATCCCATTACGTAACACTTCCAACAGTTCCAAGCCAATACCATTTTTAACAGCCGATTCTTGAAGCCAATTAATCCATGTCATTCGTAAGTGATAACCCAAATTGATTTCAGACAACCCCTCAGCATCACATTGTACCCCCTGTCGCAAATCTTGTTTACTTGCATGTTTGCTGGGGCCAATGGCTAATCTTAGTCTTGTGTGTCTGATATTACATAGGTGGGCATTATCTATACCTTGTAATTATATTTCAGGTTCCTGCCTCTAGAAGCTTCCATTTCCCATAATACCCTGGCTATTTCGCGGTAGTCAGGGGTTACCAAAACGTATTTAAGCAAGGGAGCCACCATGGAATATCAGAAAGCCTTCGGGCCAGCCAACTGGCTGGTCCTCTTCAACCCATGCTAGGTCTCCTAGTTAGGGGTATTTCTGGCTTTTAGGCCTCTAGTAGGCCCAATTGTGGTTAGGCTTTCCCCCCCAACCTAAACAAGCCTCTTCACCCTAAGTTAACCCCAAAGTTCCCCAACCCTTTCCCCAGTTTTTTTGTTCAGTCTAATTTTGCTTTAGCTCTCCCACAGTTTGCTATTTTTCGTCACCCCCAAACAACAATTGGATCATGTCACGAGAGTCTCGACTTGGAACACCAATACTTCAATCGCCATTTTTGGCGTACCAGTCCCCAGCCGTGGCCGACGTCTATATACAAGGCCCTTTCATTCTGACACTCCCTGTAGTACAAAAAGTGGGATGGCGAAAAGTGCACGAGCGCTCAGCTATAGGTAGCGTCTTTACGTTCAGTGATTGTGGCGTTGCGTGACGAAAGACGCAGACCAGTGTCGATTTATGGGTCCTGATGACGTATCCATAGAACTATAATGAACGAGATTGCCCACTTCGTTTATTCACTGCCTTAATCGTGTCGATCCAGGAGTTACTCGTCAATCAACTGCTGCGATGATATTACACTGCATCGTCTACAAAAACTCATCCAAGAAATCAAAACCTTGTTTAGTCTGCTTTCAAAAATGATTTTACTTAGTGTATAAAAACTTACATTACCGGTAATGTAAAAAAAAAAAAAAACAACTATGAAATTCCACCAGATGAATGGATGCAATTCATTCATTTACAATACTAGAGAAACCAAGTGGGGCCCAGAGGCGGAAGCCCAGTGGAGGGCCCACCTGCATAAAGGAACATTCAGTTTTTGCTACACAAGGCGAGCGCCCAATGATGGCCCCCTTCCAAGCACGGACTGGCCCTCCGAGAAATCGGGAATTTTCCGGTAGGCTCATTCGGTCCCCCCCCCCCCCGTAATTCCCTCCCCCCCCCCAAAAAAAAAGTACAAATCTCTTTTTAATAACGTAAATGCTACCTATCTTAAATACTAACCACTTGTGAAAGGAAGCGATTCGATTGGTGAAATTGGACAATGATCTCATCACAAATACAGTAGCAGGGTCTGGGTATCAATTCATGAAGTAACTTCCTATTTAATTAGGCTGTGTAAAAGGTTAGAAAAAAGATGTTTCAAACTGACAAAATTTCTTTCTTGGCAGTGTGCAACAATTTTTTTTGCCTATTGAATTATCACAATTTTATCCGCTAACACTTGACTACAATATCCCCCCTCCCCCGAGTGGTTTCCCGGTAAAAAATAAGTTTCCAGTCCATGCCTGCCCCTTTCATAAAAGAATGCAGTTTTATTCAGACAAGGTGGAGAGCCCAGAGAATCCCCCCCCCCCCCCAACAATAAAACAATTACGTTTTTGTCACATTAAGACACAACTTCACGGAACTGCAGCCATAACTACTTCAAAAAAAAACACAAAATACATTTCTTTCTGAAACTTTTTTAAGCCTCGAAGTTTTTGGTTGCTTCTTCTGCCTCATAGTAGCTACCGGCAAAAAATAAATCACATAAAAATATCCATTAGAGCAGGGAACATCAGCTTCTTCTTCTACGAGTCGGGTCATTATTCGTTAAGGTAGGGAAAGAAAAAAGGAAATAAGGATTTTAAAGCCCTAATCCCCTCTCTAAAATAAGACATAAATCGGTAAATGACCCAGTGAAACCAGTGCTACTAGAGCGAACGTTAAGGGCAATGACAATGTAGACCAACGTAACTAAAAAAAAAAAAGACTGGTCCAATATATTTTGGAGAAAAGGCTCGGTTTTAATGGTTTGTTTCGGGTGAAAGCGGGTTTTTCTGGGCCGCTCCGACTTAATCTGATTAGATCCTAACATGTAGACTCACACGGTAACCATTTCTCCAGTACTTCCCCTCTGTGTGTCAGGTGAGAAAGAGTTATGTAATGAGTTATCTGCATTGGTGTTTAAGACACAGGCATGGAATTTTCGCCCTAGTATCTGCGTGGCTGCTGGAGGGTTTCTTTTTTCTAGATTTTTTTATTCCTACGGTTTTTTTTATTTACTTAAACAGACTAAAATTCTGATAAACTCAAATAGTCATTGGGCCACAGACCCCTATCGTTTCAGTGCGTAGAGAAAATTGTGTACCATCAGATCTTTGAGGACCACAGTGAAGCCCAGTGTGTGGCGTCTAGAAGGATGTGCATTAGGCTTCACCACAGTTCCCGGATGCTACGACGGGTGTTGGTTTATACCTTCTCATGGCAATATTTCATTTCTTTTGGTAGCAACTTTATTTACTAACTTTTTCTGCTGAATGGACTTCTCAAAAAGGGTTTAACGAGCGTTAACCACTCCTGGTCATCTGCCCGAAGCCATAAGGCCCTCTTCTTCTTGTCTTGTCTGCAACAATTTATTTGAAGCAATATTTTATTAGTTGAAGCGCAACAATTTAGCATGTGCCACTGTTACCATACAACAAGCTACCGTAGGCACAGTTGACACTTTAAAGACCAGATATTTTTATACCATGCTCCCTATATCATGTACTAACACGGGTTAAAATATCTCTTGGTACAAAGTTTTCTCCACAAAATTTCGTTTTAAGGCTTTATACAGAGAGTGGCCCAAGGACTAAAAGTAGCCAAATTTCTGCAGACATTCCATCCACTTGAGGCATAATATTATTTCTACGTTTGCATTATCCTGTAATTCGCTAGAATTCCTGCATTACTTACTTCAGGAGAATGCAGTTCAAATACCTCTCGAGGTGGTGAACATATTCCAGTTGGCCTTCGCATGAGAGACTGGTAAATTACCTGAAATTTCGAGTCCGTGACGCAATTTGAACGAAAAAACTCCCTCTCGTGCTCAACGTTGGAAAGTGGAAATATCCCACTTTTTGATACCTATGCAAAGGCTTTGTATATAGACGTTGGCGACGCCCCAGCCCGTTTATGCTAAGATGTCTTTAAAGGACCAATTTCGGCTCTCCAACAATTTGAAATTCGAGAGCTCAACCACCAAAGGCCAAAATATGAAAAGCGGTCAACCTTCAATTCCAAGTTGACCAGTCCCGTGCTAGGCGAAGAATAAACCAACATCAATTTAAAACTGGACCACAAAAGCAACTGTGTCGACTTCTTTCTCGGAACGTGAGTTAAAAGTTAGTTAATTTGAAAATTTGGTAATTATCTAGATTAGGGGCACCACTCCAAATCACTTAATTTTTGTACTAACCGACGCTACTCTTCAGCCTAACAACATTTCGCATCACAAAATCTGGGAGAAACTTCTATAAACTTCTCAAAAAATTATTTAAAAGACGTAAAATGCTAGTTACAGACACGCTAAAGCTATGGCGGTGGCAGCTATACTGTGAGGTGTTTGATTCGGGAAGCAGGGTAGCCGGAAAACCCGACTTTCACAACAACAAACGTTGAGGAAATTTTTCCTTCGTTGTTTTGTTATTGCCAGTTTCGTGTGGTTTTGTTGTTATTGTCAGTTAGGTTAGGTTAGGTAGGTTAGGTTTGGTTAGGTTACGTTTCCGTAAAAATTTAGTGAGGTGCAAATCGGGTTTTCTGGCTACCCTTCTGCCCTCACAATATGGCTGTCGCCGCCGCTGCTTTAACACGTATATGACTAGCATTTTCCGTCTTTTGAATTTTTTTTTTTACAACCTTACACCCTTTTCCCCCGGGTTTTATGATGCGAAATGGTGTTAGTATGAAGAGTAGCGTCGGTTAGCACAAAAATTAAGTGATTTGGAGTGGTGCCCCTAATCTAGATAATTATCGAAAAATTGCCTCCTCCTAAATCGCTGCTGTAGTGTGTGGTTTCCGTTAGGGGAATCCGGGGCAAAGTGGATATGAGGGGAAAATTGGGCATTACAAGAAAATTACCGCTGCTATACCTTGTTCCACACTATGTTTGCATGAAACTGGCTGTATGACGCCGCGTTTCCTGCCACTACGAGTGCAAAAAAGACTAAATATCCCACTCGTAGAGGCTAACTGTAACTGTGTAGAGTCTGCAATAGTAATATCCACATGTTTTTGGACTCGTAGTGCAAGCAAACGTGGCGTCATACAGTCGGTTTCCTGTAAACATAATGTGGAAGAAGGTATGGACTTAGATTTTATTTTTAGCTGCAGCAATACTGTATTAATGACGTCACGTTAGTTTGGTATTTGGACACTAGAGGGATTAGTGTGTAGCACGTCTTTCAGCTTTCGATACAGGTCTGAAAAAAAATCGTCAGCGAGGGAAACGAGTGATATCTTCGAAACTATGCGTCACCGAAAATAATTATGGTGTCATTTTGAAGAAGAATTGTTGCAGAATAACTTACTACTATAATTTAGTTTGACAATTTAAGTATAGTATAAGGACGAAGTAAAACAGGATGAAGGTGCACAATACGGCAAAGTGGATACCACGTGCATGGGGGAAAAAGTGGATACATATTGCTAGTGCTTTCAGTCAAGGTCATCCAGTAAGTCATGCATGGAAAGAGTCTTTATCTATGTTGAATTTGGTTGTTTTCTGTTTTAGAAATGTGCGTAATTATGTAAAGTAAGCTCACGGATAATGGACTGAACTTCAAGGATGATAAATGAATAGCTAGCTATTGAAGAGGCTAAAAACTTTTGTGGCACGATTTTCATTCATTTGATGAGTTGTGAACACTGCTTTTGGAGCTTGATTCACCTAATCAAGCTCCTATACGCTAGCAAGCGAGGTCGGCATGGTATGAATCCTCCTCATCACCGAAGACGCTTTTCCTAAATAAATTGGGCTGCGCATGCGCCGACTCTGACGTCATGTATTTGTGATCTCTGAAATCAACATGGCTGTCGTTGTCGATCCGACGAATCGACACAACTCTGGACCACGAATCGACGCAACTCTGGACCACCTGGACTAACAAACTAGTGAATACTTATTATGAAACGTAAGTGGGACTGCTCTGAACGTAAAAATTGTATTTGAGTGTATTGTGCTACAATTGGCAATGTGGAATTTACGTTAGGTAGAAGAAACGATCGCGGTCCTATGTGCAAGGCCAGATGACATAGTATCTGCTTCCTGGATCAACTCTTATCTCAGCCGGCCTGTGCGCGACCTGGCGGTGTAGACCCGTGCGCCGCCACGTCACGTTGCCGCCACCGATGATTTCCCAAATATTCTGCACGCCGTTGCTGATGAAAAATAATTTTGGCACGCCGCCGCTGCCCGCCGCCGTTAATTTTTCGGCGCGCCACGCCACTAGTTAGTTTTGCATTTTAATTCAAAATTTCAGTTTTAACTTTTTAACTAGTTTTTCACGATCTGAGGAACCTTGAAAACAAAAACGGTAAGAAAGATGAAAATCCTTGAAATGGCAAAACGAAACTCAAAACAAACAAATGTGCTGAAGTACTTACTCGTCATAGTGTGGTAGATATTTTTCACATTCGTGCAATGAGATTGAAGGTGTTAATGTTTTACACTATTAACAATCTCCTGCTACAGGTCAGCCACGATTACCAGCCCTCAGCATAGCATTCCCATCAAAGGCCATAGCCATAAATTACATTTATTTCAAACAACAATAAAAATTCCTAAACATTGTGATCATTCTGACTACTACAGGGCCTCGTCACAAAATATGTGTAGAACAGCGTTTTTTTGTGATGGTTGTAGTTGTGTTTTTTTTTTTTTTCGTCCTGCCAAGTAAAACTAGGGTGCCGGTAACAGAAACTGCGTGCTGTTATTTAAACCCACAAAATTTAGCATAAAAGCCTAACTAATTACCCTTCGTACATTTTTTTTTTGTGGGCGAAGGGGGAGGCGGGTTCCTTCCCCCCACCACTGCCGTCCATTGAACATTCGAGCCTTGGCTTGCAAATTTTCAATAACAATATGTGCTATCACACATGCCGTACAAAATCAAGCTCCATAGATCACAGTTATGTTCTTGTTAATACATATCCACTTTTTCCCAGGTAGGTATCTACTTTGCCCCGGTACCTGGGGCACCCGGGGCATAGTGGATAAATGCAACTTTTTACAAAACTGGATTTTAAAACTATTAATACTGTAACAACGCTGTTGGTCAATTTTTTTTCCGAAAAACAAATGTTTTTAAAAATCGTTACCAGTTTTCATAGTTTTGTTGAGTCTGATAGTTCTGCCACACCATGCACCTAATCAAACTATGTCCAATTTGCCCTGGCTTTTCCTATTCAAAGACTCCACGCTACAAGAGAAACGAATCCCAAAATTCCGGGATTCCACTCTTCCATGCCCTAATCCGAACGGAGACGATTGACTCGTGAATATACTTTTACTACAACACTCCAGACATCCTTCCATTATCTCATTCTACCACTAACGAGCGATCCCCACATTGTACCACCAACATAATGAAGTTACCAACATAAAAATGGCTGCAACCTTGAAGATTGCTGGAGCATGCCGTAACAATAAAGAATTGTCTACTACTTAAAACACAAGTTCCTCAAAAAGGTTGAAAGTGTTTTCTTTTTACCAGGAGCGACTTAAGAAGCCATTTTTCACTTAACGAGTCGTGTTGTTGTTCGGAAGTTGAAAGCGTTGCTGACGACGCCGGCTATTGTGCTGGCTTTGTTTCGTTCTTCCTAAGTGTTATCATTTTACGCGATTTGTCTTTGTCAGGTCGCTGTATTTCTTTGTTTTGTTTCCACGTTGCGTCCTTCCGCTTCCGTCTCTGTTGTCTGGCAAGTCGCCAAGGAAGTGACGTAGTAACGAAACATAACTTGCGAATGCTTTCCTAAACTCACGGAACAGCTCCGTGATTAGGAAAGCGCAAACGTCAGCGTGAAGCACCGGACTTCTTGAAGACTTTGTAACAAGCTGTCACATGAAACACAACGGATACCACAAAGCCAACGCTTCGCGGTGCCCCTTGCAGTTACATGTAGCGACAGTGCACTTGACCAATAGCTGAAATGTAGCTAGACGTTGAGCGCCAATCACTAAGTGGGAAACGAGACCAACTGCTTGAAGGGATATACCTCCCAGCGCCATTTTTCTCGATCCACCACATCAAGTACGGACCCAAAAGTCTATTTCCTTACCGTTAGGCAACCCTTGGTAAAAATCCGTTTTAAAATGTGGCGTCAAGGAGATTTTCTGTTGAATAATTGTTAACTTTATTTACTGCGTCCCGCAGTATATGATGCTTTGCGCGCTTACAATAATCATAACGTTTCATCTCTGTGCGTGCATGTACTAATTTTCTAATAATTACCATGAGATCAAAAAACTAAAAGTCTAATTGGGTAAAAATTAATATTAATTATTCCAATAGATCGCCGAAGCAAAATTATAAGACACTAGCCTAGAAAATTATAAATTGTGATGTTAAAATACGAGAATCATTCCGGTTTGTGACGACACAATCTTTAACTTGATGCTGTTTCGTGTACTATTTCCAAAGCCAACCGAGACAGAAGCTACGTTCCTCGCTGCGAATTCCTACCATCCCAGCCGACCTTGAAGCTGATAAATGCGCGGATTGCGATCTCCGTTTGGCTGTTATAAGGCAGGCCGGGTGTCCCTTTAACGAGTTCGAACTACTTCTTGCACAGGGCCCGTTACTGTCTGCATAAATCCTAGCGGGAGGCTATTGTCGTACTCGTATAAATACAACGAGTCGGACACTAGATCTTCAGATAGTGTTGAGGGCTCAACCCTGGACACTTGGCTGCCAAGGAACTACTTAGGCCAGCATAGCCAAAACTGTTGCTGGAGCGTAATATGCGATACTCACCACAGAGTTCCCTATGTTGAATCTTGTGTTCTACTGCATTAGAGTGTCACAAGGCTTTCAGCTGAATCCATCGACTAACGATGGTGGATCAGCTGTATTTTTTTTTTTGCTATGATTGTTTATGAACATAATTAACCAAAGATGGATGGAGATTGTCACACATACACATAGTGTCCTACTGGGCTAAGGCAACAGGTCGTTCAGCTATAAGAAATAAGCTTTTTAAAAGATCGATATTTAACTTCAAAACTACACAGTACTTCTCACGCCCTTGAGAATGCAAGCATGATGGTGAGAATATGATAACGCAGAAATGTAGGGACTGATCTTGGGAATTGGTGTAATGGCGATAGTAGGTGGACATTGACGGTGAAAGAGGTTATAATAACGATCGAGTCGGATTGCCTTTGCACGGATGGTAATTTATGGTTCAGGTTGATTTACTTTATGGTCAGTAAAACGAATGCCCGCCAGACTTAACAAATGATCCTCCTTCCTGATCTGAATGTGATGGGGTGAAATTTATGAGAATTTGGGGGGGGGGACATGACGCCACTGAAATTGGGAGTATTGGGGAAAGAGTAAGTTGGGGGATGAGGGGGATTTCCAGTTAATATTTACCAAAGTTTTGCTGGATGCTTCTTGGGTGAGTTGAGCGATTGGAATGGGGCACAAGATAATGTTTTCCTAGGGCTTGAGCAGTACAAACAGTCGCAGGGCAACGCATGGCCCTTACATTATTTACATTCGAATAACAGTGTTGAAGTTGTTGCTATTGTTTGACAACTATAATATTACCCTTGGTGGTAAATCATATTGTTGTGCCACACAAGGCTGGCTGAGATAGTGATGTTGGCCTGAGTGTTAGCAACATTAAATAAAGAATAAATCACAAGGTAAAGGGTACACGAAGCAAGCAGACTGCATTAAGAAGTCGTGTGTCCTCACATGGCCAGTCTTAAATGCAGTCTGCTTGCTTCGTTTACCCTTTACCTTGTGATTTATTCTTTATTTACTACTTTCTAGTGTGGAGGCCAAAAAGCAATGTTGCTTTCCCTCCTTGTATGTATGTTTGTGACCTTTAGGTCATCCCTGAGAAAGAATGAACAGCTACTTAGCTCGGCTGGAGCTTGTAGCCAGAATCCGCCCCAGTAGCGCAGTGGTTAGAGCGCCCAGCTAGTTAACGGGAAGTCCTGGGTTCGAGTCCCAGTCGGGGCAGTTGTCTTTTCTTTCTTTCTCAGACTAGTGTATTGTGTATCCTCACAAGGCCAGTCTTTAATGCAAACAGCTTGCTTCATTTACTCAATAATATTCAAAGGTCAAAATGGGTCGCTACAAACGCTGAAGCAATCAATCCGTTCCTAAACGTTTGAAGCGTGACGTCATTTATTATGGAAGCGGCGTAATCGAGTTAGATTGACTGCTCACCTGTTTGAAGTTCAGAAAAATGCTCTAAGATGAGGTAAGTTGTTTGCTGACCGTTTAAAGCTTTAGGGGATCATTCATGTCAAAAGAGGTCGCTCGCCGAAAACTGCTTTCCAGTCTAACCAAATACTAAACTGAAATTGGATTCCGCATGTCAGTCTGTTTGTGAACGTTTTGGACTACTTAACACAGGATAATGTTCGCAGTTGTGTCCTGATTTGGGGGGACTGATTGGCTTTACAGGACGCATCCGGGCCGTAGTTTTGGTCCAGGGTACCCGGACCTGACGGAATGGTGCCGTACGTAAACATTTGAATGTATAGAGCAGCGTCATGTGACGTCATATTGGCTACAAGAAAGATACCTGCAAGGTGCACTAGATTGAAATGGTGGGTTAAACAACGGCACTTCTAGTCAAGCCAGTGCTTTGAGAGTGGATTTCGTAGGCTTAAAAAACCGTTGTTTTCTCCAATCCCTTATGCTACGAGGTTGTAATCGGAAAATAAAGATTCCACTTGCTTAAAAATGTCAGCAACTGCCAACAAATCGACAAAAATCGCGCGTTTTAGGCCTAAGAAATCCAGTATAATAGCACTGGCTTCAGTAAGACGCTCTTCTTTTCCCCCACCAGTGCGCCTTGCAGCTAACCCAGTAACTGGCTCCACCATAGAGTTATGTACAATAATACTACGTCGTGTCACTGCCCTATTAACAACATGGAAAAGAACCAGCTACAACAATGTGAAGAATTTCTTCATCACATTGTTTTACCTCATTATTTCCAAAATTTGTCCAGTCTCGCACGTAAAAAAAATAAATCTTCCAGCGTTGATCAAACGGCAGTAGAGAAAAAACCCATCGTATCTCGCAACGAGAATTAAAGTTCGAACACGGCGCCCATCTTAGGTTTGCTGAATCGTAAACAAACCATCGAATGCCGGCGTTCTTAACACAGACCACCACTTTCACAACAATGGGAATTGTTTTCTTCTTGCCACAAGTAGACGCCACCAATGGGCTTTCGCGCCTCGAGCAACTCGACGATCGTCTCCCTATGCCTTGCTGCCATGGTTACTGTACTATATTGTGTGCAGCGTATCTTGAGTCCTGCAAGTATTTTTTGAGCGGCTACGTCTTCCTGGAGGGGGCGACTTTGCTCGACAGCCGCCATTGTTGTTTGTAACCATCTTGGATATCAACAAGGCACTCTGCTACCAAAAACTTAACAATCGATTACCTGTATTCGTTCTGGGGCGAACTCAAGATAGGCCGCGGACGTTATAGTTTAGACAGATCAAAAGACAAAATACTCCACTACAAGCAAAAAAGCTGCCACCAAATTTAGCATTAACTAAATGAAAGCTCATGAGGGAGAAAATTTACATTAGGAGATCGTTGCGAAATATGCCATTACATCAAAAGGGTACCGGTATCCCTAACAAGCGTGTAGGGGGAAGTGACATCATCGATGACACGTTAAAGAGAACTGACTACGTTCTAAAACGGGCGAACGAAGCACATCCGTTGAGGAAGAGGGTGGCTAAGGCGACAAAAGCCCCCAACCCCCCGAACATGACCCAAAGTTCAGTAACCTAACCAAACTGACTTAACTAACAAAACTAACTAACTACCAGGGTTGAGTTCCTGTTGGGGCATCATCTTATAGGGCAGTCACACGACGTAGTATTATAGTGTATAACTCTATGGTGGAGCCAGTAACTGGGTTAGCTGCAAGGAGCACTGGAGGGAGAAAGGAAGATCGTCTTATTGAAGCCAATGCTATTAGACTGGATTTCTTAAGCGTATAACGCGCGATTTTTGTTGTTGGAGAAAACAACGTTCTTTTAATTAAGCCTAAGAAAACCGCTCTCAAAGCACTGTCTTGACTAGAAGTGCCGTTTTTTCCGTTACATTTTAATCTAGTGCATTTTGTAGCTATTACCTCCAAATGGTGTCTCGTAGCCAAAATGACGTCACATGACGCTGCTCTATACGAATACTAAGGAGACAAAAGCGCTCCCCCCCCCCACCTGTAGTTAGTCACCTATTTTGTAACTGCTATAAATATGATTAATGCCAGTTAGTGACAAAAAAATTTCGATAAAAACATAAAATAAAGTAAAAGGAAGGAAAGAAAGAGCATTCACATCAGCTAAAATCAGCCAGAAATGTTTTTTAGGTGTATCTGAAGTGTGTTTAAAAGACATTTTTTTACAGTGTTGGGGATACGATTTGGGGGTATATAGCCCTCTCACACAAGTTTCTGGACGTAAACTAACTCCATTCTAAATTAAACAGGATGGAAAACCGGCGGCTCAACAAGAGTTACAGGAAACGTAAATAGGTTTGCATCTGTATTTATTTTCCATTCTAAATATTAGAAAAGTGTCTTGCCAAAGACCTGGTCCTCTTTGATGTCTGCCTTTAATACCGATATCTAACGTTGCCGCCGTTCACTCAATTTAATAAAACTGACTGCAGCAATAAACTACCCTTAGCTGCAATTTATTTGAAGAGTTGTTGAGTTCGATGGTTTGAGTCATCGGATATTGCTCTCCGTTTCATTTGAAAGTATCAATCACTTCGAATAGTATTCTACAATGGTTTATTATTTGTTACTCAACCCTCATTTAGTCCAATATTCACGCTTCGACGAGTGTAATTAGATGATGTAGGTGAAACGCAGACGTGCTGAGAAATGTGATGGACGAACTGTGAGCAACAAATGCAATTAATTTTCGAAATAATCAGTACATCGATTTTGTGATGCCGTTGGAATCAATGAAGACACATGAAGCCTGGATCGACGCCAATGGAGTGAGCGAAGCGAATTAACGATATCGCTAGTTTAACTTAAAAACTGCTTAACAACTCCCTTGACAACGCAACTATAACGGTGAGCATCAATGGTGAGCATCAATGGTGGGCAAATGTTCTCGAAACACTTTTTTTCCCCCTGATAATGGCCGCCATTTTACTCATCGACGCATCAACCAAGTCTCTACCAAATCTAACTGATGAGTGGTGTTTTAAATCTCATCGGTTGATCCCTAAGAAACGCATTTTTAAAGGTTTTTTTTTTATATTTCGCATTCAGGCTTATTGCAGTTATTCGTAAATTATTGGAGCGAAGAGACGCCGAAGGCCGAACGGAGTTCCTATTATGAATCCACTCCAATGCAACAATCCGCATCACGAAATAACCACTGCTCCGATTTACACCAGATTTTGTACATTGATAGCGTTACACCCAGAGTTGGTTTTGTAAGAAAGAAAATTTAAAATCGTTCATGTTGTTGAGGAATAGCCAAGGCGACAAAATGGGAAGATGGTGTGAGCTGCTCACCTATTTGCTAACCAATAGAGCAGCGTCATGTGACGTCATTTTGGCTACGAGACACCATTTGGAGGTAATAGCTACAAGGTGCACTAGATTAAAATGTAACGGAAAACAACGGCATTTCTAGTCAAGACAGTGCTTTGAGAGCGGATTTCTTAAGCTTAAAAGAACGTTGTTTTTTCTCCAGCAACAAAAATCGCGCGTTATAGGCTTAAGAAATCCAGTCTAATAGCATTGGCTTCAGTAAGACGGCCCTTCTTTTCCCCCTCCAGTGACCCTTGCAGCTATCCCAGTTACTGGTTCCACCATAGAGTTATACACAATAATACTACGTCGTGTCGCTGCCCTATAGTCCAAACCAAACCAAAGTCGGAAACCGCTGGTCGCAACAGACGTCAGTGCCATCAACAAATAAACAAAAAAACAAGATGATCCACAAAGCTGTCTCCAACGTAACACTGGTAGTTGGCAATCGTTTCGTTCCGTTTGTTCGATAGAGCAGTCAGTGACACGACGTAGTATTATTGTATATAACTCTATGCTGGAGCCTTAATGGGTTAGCTGCAAGGGGCACTGCAGAGAGAAACGGAACGGCGTCATACTGAAGCCGACGCCGTGAAGAGTGATTTCTTAGACCTAAAACGCGCGATTTTCGTTGTTGGAGAAAACAACGTTATTGTAAGCCTAAGAAATCCGCTCTTCCGTTGTTTTTCCCTCCATTTTTATGTAGTGCATCTTGTAGTTATGTCCTCCAAAACCCATACTGGTGCCAATATGGCGGCAAATGTCACTGTTCTATACTGTTAGCTGCAAGGGTCACTGGAGGGGGAAAAGAAGGGCCGTCTTACTGAAGACAATGCTGTTAAAGCGGATTTCTTAGGCCTATAACGCGCGATTTTTTTCGATTTGTTGGCAGTTACTGACATTTTTAAGCAAGTGGAATCTTTTCTTTTCCGATTACAACCTAGCAGAATAAGGGATTGGAGAAAACAACGTTTTTTTAAGCCTATTATACCCGCTCTCAAAGCACTGCCTTGACTAGAAGTGCCGTTGTTTAACCCTCTATTTTAATCTAGTGCCCCTTGCAGCTATCTCTCTTGTAGCCAGTATGACGTCACATGACGCTGCTCTACAGAGTAGTGACACAACGTAGTATTATTGTATATAACTCTATGCTGGAGCCAGTAACTGGGATAGCTGCAAGGGTCACTGGAAGGGGAAAAGAAGGGCCGTCTTACTGAAGCCAATGCTATTAGACTGGATTTCTTAAGCCTATAACGCGCAATTTTTATTGTTGGAGAAAACAACGTTTTTTAAGCCTAAGAAATCCGCTGTCTGACTAGAAGTGCCGTTGTTTTCTCTTACATTTTAATCTAGTGCACCTTGTAGCTATGCCCTCCAGATGCTAACTCGTAGCCAATATGGCGTAACTTGACGCTGTTCTATCAAGTTATTTCACTTTGGAATACACTTCCAGCAGAGATCGTCCTGGCCAACTCTACTAACAACTTAAAAACCGTCTTGACTGCTTCTTCCGTACTAACACAACTATGATATTCCATAATGTGCAGCGGGTTTACTAATCTTGCTTACAGGTTCCCTGGGTTAAATTTCAATGTGTGTTGCTCTCTGTGAGTATGTGCATGTTTCTTATTGGGGTCAGGCAAAATGCATGCATTTTGTTTTTGTATTGTGTTAATTACGCAATGTTTTTTTTTCTGTATATCTTTTGCAATATTGCCTTGTTGGATTCTGTCATAGAATATTTTGAATAATTGAAATATATATATATGTATATATATATATTATTAACTGTATTGCATTAACTCGTTCCATTGTTGTTGTACGTTGTTGAATATCTATAGCAAAGAAATTTTTCTGCATGATATCTTAACTATAGTCATAAACGTTTCCTTAGCGCGTATTGCTCGTAGCAATATCTTTTTCTGGTTATTTGCACCTATATGTATTGACTAGCATCGTACCCGGCTTCGCCCGGGGATTTATTTGACCCGTGGTTGTTTCCCAGTATTTGCTCGGTGCTGCCTGATCGTTCACTGCAACAGTCGATTTTCGTTTGTGTAACACTCCCCCTTTCCGTCAATCCTTTCGCTCCCTTCCTCCTTTTATCCCGTCCTCTCCCTCTCCTCTTGGTTTCCTTCCCTTCGTCCTCTTTGCTATACGTAGTTGAATGTAGACGGTTATTTGAATTAATAGCAAACTCCCCCCAGAAATTCTCTTTTAGGTTCAGTTAATGCGTAATCGTATGCTTCATGGTAACAGCTCATTCCCCCACCCCCCCACTCCCAGTCTTTCCGATGCGATGCGTACCGAGTGAAAAAGAAGTGTGCATGACGTCATGTAATACTTGCCCTTGAGATTACCACGGTGTTTGGTTAGAAGGATACTTGTAAGAGCAAATTGTTAGTCGAGGCACCAATTTGCTAATTTCACCTTCTTTTCAGGGCAACGTCGTCCCAGTTTCAAGTTCAAGCCAAAGAATTGACACACTCGCACGTTTTCATTGTTCCCCTTCCGGCGGTCGTCGTTGCGGTTGCTTCATTTCTGTTCTGAAACTTTGGTTTATAAAGTAAAGATTTGTATTGATCGTGTATAGAAATCTTTGTTCCTTTGTATGCCGCCTAGCCTCTGGCACTACGGCTATCTTTAATAAAATAAAGTTAAAGTTAAAGTTATAAATAAATAATATAAAGACCAGCATCTATCGCTTAAAATTTGTGTTTAACCTTACGTAGGTTCTTCTTGTTTCGCTGTGTTGAATTTTTTTTAATGTAGCCTTACGTCCTTATGTAGCCTAATGCAGCCAGCTCTCTAAGATTTAGTGTTTTTGTGCATTGAGGGTTATAGTTTCGGCTGGTGCCCACGAAGCGACGAAGGCTCTATTTTGGTGTTGGAGGGAGGGGGATGTGGAGTAGAGGGCTAGGGGACGGAGGGTATACGAATAAGTCGGCGTGTTTAGAATATTTCATTGTCAATTCAAGCAAGGACTTGAAAATGTCACGAATCGAATTTAGCGCGGTGGGTCGAAAGTCAACACGAAAAGACGTCAGGCAATTTGCAAAAAAAATTGCATTCAAGTCGCGTCGAGCGTTGCTTAGACCACATCGCTTGAACGAAATAGGAAGTGCGGGCACGTATCACGACTCGAACGCGGAAAAAAAATGTCACAGACTCGACAGAAAATTGACTGTTCAAGCGTGTGACTTTTAAATTTAAAGTTGCTTTATGCTAACGCAAAGAAAAAAAAATATTTTTCATGGGATAACGGTACAGTCGGACTGATTTAGGAACGAACAGAAGAGTCCAAATCAGGACCCACGTTAGTGGAGTAAAGGGATTACACGGATTTTGACAGGTTTTACGGAGAAAATATTACGAAATCAGTTGTGATTTTAACATAAAAAAGGTAATTAGTAATTTTAACAGAAAAAATAAGGAAAATAAGGATTTTTTTGCAGATTTGCTAAAAATAAGGTATTTCTACAGAGCAGCTAAAATAAAAAAATTTTGTATAGAGTAGCTAAAAAAAAAGAATTCTGGTAGAGAGTAGCTAAAGGAAGGAACTTCTGTAGAAAGTAGCTAAAAATACGGAATTTTGGCAGAAAGTACCTGAAAACAACAAATTTTTGTAGAAAGTAGCTAAACTAAGGAATTTTTGTAGAAATCTTTGTTTGGAATGCATTGTTTACATAACAGTTGTGACTCCCTGATGAAATATGATATAACTGGGCCTTTGATATTCATATTGATCAAATTATAAAAAATGTAGGCAAGTTATGCCCAAATTGCATTATTTGAAAAAAAAATAGTTAATGATAAAAATAAAACTATAATTTGTAATTCATGGATCAAACCGCACATTTTGTATACATTGGAAATTTGTGGGACAGCAAGAAAACAAAGAAGTATCCAGACTGCAAAAACTACAAAACAGAATGATTGAAATATTGTTTGCCGAAGAAGATTTCCGTTCTACTACACACATTTTTCAAAAAAATGAAGATTTTAAACATAACACAGCTGTGCAATTATACCATTCGGTTAAAAAAAATTTTCGACATGAAAAATAGAGGACAGGCTATTATCAAGGATAAGAAATATCAAACAAAACACTTTTCCTTTCTTCCAATCATGAACAGAAATAGATTTGGAGAAAAACTTAAAGATTACCATGTACCAAGCATTTGCAATAAGCTGTCAGACAAAACTTGGGAGTATTTGCCATTTCAAACACCTCAACAAATTTTTAACACAATTTCTTCTTCCAACTTAGCAGCTAATAATATTCGTTATCTAATTTCGTATCTAGCTCTGATCTGAAACGTTTACAATTTTTTTTTCTTAGGTTTGAAATTGTTGTAATGAGGATTTTAGTGTTTTTTTTCTTTTTCTTTCAAAGTTGTTGAATTTGTTGTAAAATTACTATATTTTGAGTGTTTTTCAAATTCTTTAAAATTGTTGTTGATATTACTATTATTAATTTTTTTTTTTTTTTTTTTTTTTAATTAATTTCTTTGAGCCTTAGCCGAAGCAACTTAATGCTTGTATGGCTGAACCGGCTCAATTTTGAACATTACCAGACTTTTAGAGAAGAAGAAATATCTGGTAAAGGGACGTGCCAACCCGGGGATTCGATCCGGGAAACCTCCGATCATCGTAGGGGCCGAAAGATTGTCCAGAATTGGCCAGAATAGTTCCCATAGCCGCTGAAGGAGCATGGTAGCCTCTCACGCTACCCTGGCCGGCAGGGTAGCGTACACCTAATGTACACCACATACGAGGTACGGCTTCGTGGTGGATTTGTTAAATTAAGAAGTATAATAAAAACAAAACAAAAAATAGTGACATATCCGGGTAATGCCATTTCTCCCTGTCGGCAGCCGTTAGACCCAACTGTATTTATTATCCATCCCCAAGTTCGCCAATAGTGAACAACAAGACCAGTGGCGGATCTAGACTGGTGTGCGTGGGGAGGGGGGGGGGGTCTTATCCACGTTATCAGAGGGGCGCAGAGCCAGCCTCCAGTAGAGCCGTAGGGGGCGCCAGAACGTCCCAAATTGAAGTTGGCGGTGCACTGCAACCCATACCCACCACTGGATCAGCCATTGCACAAGACCGTTGGTAATGTGTTCCCCGTACTTTACGAATTTGTGCGAATTTGTTTACGTGTTTACGTAAATTACTTCCTGGCGAGCGTTAAGAATTAGTCGACGTTTTAAAGAGCCAGAAAGTGCTCATTTGTACTGTAAAATGCGACGTTTCGGGATATTTCAAACCGTTGTCAAGCAAAAACATATTTTATAGCACGAGCTACAAGTCACAAGATAAACCTAGACGGTTTCCCATTTTAAAGAAAAGCAAGCCAGAGCAGTGAAAGTTAAAAAGTTAAAAAGATAAAAAAAAAAAAGTGAAGCCCAGCCAGCGCAAAAGCTGAGTCTGGGACGGCCTCTCCCTAAAGAAACAGGGAAGAAGTGATTCGTGGAGTGGCGGG
>JAHWFP010017354.1:5697-25331 GCA_023313725.1 Lithobius niger | reverse complement strand
TCACGGATATGTGTTTTAATGCTAAGGTGTGACGTCGAGCCAACATATCTAATTATTTGAGATTTAAAAAAAAAATTATTTGAAAATTTTATTTGTGAATCATGACGTAAATTCCTGAACTCAAACTTCTGGTTTAAACTTCCTGTCTGCGAAAGTCTCACGTACGCGAGGACGTCCCTATATCCAGTCCCAGTCACCGACGTTTGTGTTTAAGGCTGAGCCGTATTTTTTTCTACTTTATTAGTTTAAAAAAGATATAGCTTATAAAATGCGCTATTCGCTTGAGTCTCGTAGGTTTTAGGTGTGTTAGGAAGTGTCAGCGTAGTTTTCGTACCGTCGGAACGAAAGGTTGCCTCGTCCAAGTTGAACCATTCCTCCATGGGTGGGAGCCTAGCATAGTAGCCTACTCGAGGTATTTTTTTTCGTGTTAGTCCGATGAATGTTGCAGGTTGCAAATGTGCCTATTCATGTTGGTTGCAATGGGGTTTGCTGGTTGAATTTGTGTTGAGTACGGTAGTTTTGCAAAGTCGGTCATTATACGTCACATGTCACCCCGGCTGGAGCGGGGGTTGTGTAGGACGCGGAAAAAGTGTTAGGTTATCAAACAAGTGTGCGTTATCAAAATTAACCCACGGTCACGTGTGTGTGTTTTCAGATTAACCGTATATAAGGGCTACATTTTTAGCATTGGGATGTGCTGGCGTGACGTCACTACCGTGCATTAAGCTTAGTAATACGTTGCCTTAAGCAATAATTGTTGCATTGCTAATTATACCAATTTTGACGGTTTTATTTTATTCCCAGTTTATTTAGAGTACAAACCCACGCCTTCTATCTAAAAAAGCTCTGTTGCTTTCGTTGGTTGTAAGGTTAGTGCAAGAAATCCAACCGAGGATGCTTAAGGAACGTGCAGCAATCTCAACAACCCAGAGTTTGCGGGAGGAATCTACGGTTGAAAACTGATTCGTTCATGGCGTTCATCTCAAATTTTAGCGTTGAATATAACAATTCTGGCTCTTTCCACAAATATTTAAACACAATTTTTTTAACTTATTACAGCAAGATTGCGTTGTTGTTGACAACTTGCAGAAGTCAGTAATAATGAATTTTAGAAGTGTTCCGTTTAGAACCGCCGTTTTAGCAACCAAAATTATGCGGCGGGTTGAGGAACTACCGAAGCATGAGATTGTCTCCCCACACTCCTCAAAACTATAATATGACTTTTAGGCGCATCGATGTGAACAAGAGCCTCCCGAAATTTCACCTTGAATTCGACGAACGTGAAGTCTCTTCAACCACGAGAATTAAAACCCCTACCGTCATAAAAAATCAACCAGAAAAAAACAGTGTGCTAGAAAAGGGAGCTGCAACTAAGCTTTGTCGTGAGCCCCGAGGTAAAGATCGGGCAATAAAAGTGGTGTCCAAACGGCTTTCGTAGAATTTACGACGACAAGGGCTTGCCCCCTTAAATCGGATAACACTGTCTCGACATTTTTTATAGTCATTGACTTTTTAAGCGGTTTGATACGAGGTCAAGAAATACTGGCCAGACCTTGGACACAGAATAGCATACGAATAGATTATAGTAATAAGGTTTTTATTTGCCAGATATCAGCAAAAGGGTACAGGTTGGGAAATCACATGTATGTTAGTATGTGAGTGTCAGCAATGGGAATCTAGATAATCTTTATTCCGTTGAAATCCGAAGTGGGAATCTAGGCCTCTATGTCTTTTAACCCTGGATATAACTAAATCTTGGGCGACTGCTCTCGGGAAATCATGCAGTATTTTCATGCAAACGGAAAATCACAACAATGCTCTACAAAACCGATCATATATAGGGGGTTGCGTCAGTTATAATAAAGATAATAAATCACATTTTTCCGGTTAGGGCATCCGGTCAGGAATTGATGTGAAAGGTGGAAATGGGATTATGGAAAATAAAGCATCTCTCTCGACCCAGTAATTGTCGTATTCCGAACTAAATTATAAATTGGGCACAATGATTTAACATAGTTATAATTTGGCACAAAAATTTGGCACAATTATATACCACGAGCCAGGGCTGTTTGCCGTGATGTCATCATGAGTTAGCCAATGACGAACGAGAATAGCGGATCTTTGACCGTCTGAGTGGACTAGCCCAGTCACGTGATACGCGCGTCACGGCAAACAGCCGTCGCGCGTGGTTTAGTTTGGCACAAACAGCAAAGGCCCAGGTCCCTGGGTCCCAATGGGACCCGCGCCCCAGGCTGTTGGCGCCCCTGCCCTCAATCTGCGAGCTTCAGCTTCCCGATCCTTAAGAAAAGAAAATAGTCTGTAAAAAAAAAATACTGATTTTGCCGAGTTGTGTAGTTTTTAGAATCTATATTAAATCCTAAAACCACCCGTACAGCATTAGAGTACTCGTAGTGCAGGCAGATATACTCTATGTAGTTATCGTTCTCATCAAAGTGTTTTAATTTTACCCCCGTCAGGCACATACCGTAACCGTACTGCCACGCCCAAACCACGCGACCAGCTTCAGCATCCGGACTCCGCCGAGATCCCCACTGGGGGAGTTACAGCGCTTCCCCAGACCCCTCGATGTTTTTTTTTTTTTTAATCGTAGCGACATTGCACCTCTATCCCCGGAGGAGTGCCCACATGGAGGCCTGGGACCTGCGCCTTTTGGCTGCCAGTCCGCCTCTGCACAAACTATACCCTTAATTTGGCACACAGACTTCTAAAGAGAGGGACTAAGGTCAGTCACACGATTTGAACCGTCGTGTGCTTAAAGGCTTTTTAAAAAAATGTGGATATGGAAATTGTTCCAGAAGAGCAAACAAGTATATGGCGTAGATAAGCGGACTACGGTCAGAATCAGAACAACCGTATCTGCATTTGGTGCTGATGAATCTCTAGAACAACAGAACAGAAACCTGAAGGTCCCAGGTTGTAGCACTGGAATAACTCAAAATGAAGATGCTCGACAAAGGTGCTTTCTTGTAATCCCACATTTGAGGAAGATTTCTTCTGCAACTGAATCAACGATAGGCATCGCAAGCTCCAAAAAGTTGTTCACCCTGACAATGCCTTATCTGTGCATAAAACGCGACAAGACACGAACATCGCGAAATTATTGACTGCATTCTCTTCGCTCACAAACCCGTTTTCATGCAAGGAGGAATTCTTAGTTCATATCCTTTAAATACAGAATTTTTTCCCTGAAGAGGTTTGTGCCACCAGGAGGTATTATACTCTTACAGTCGCAGTGTTTGTAACGTAACGACAGAGAAGGTAACTATTGTGTGCGCGCCGTACCTTGAGTCCTGCAAGTATTTTATGAGCGGCTACGTCTTCCTGGAGGAGGTGGCTTTAATCTACAGCCGCCATCGTTTTTGTAACCATCTTGGATATCAGCAAGGCACTCTGCTACTAAAAACTTACAATCGATTATCTGTGTTCGTTCTGCAGAGAACTCAAGGTAGGCCGCGGACACTATAGCGCAAATAGCTCTCACCGATTGACAAGGGCCGCAGAAACACAGACAACATAGCGCCGGAAATCGTAGCTTAAGCCGGCCCGCATTGGCGTTCAAAGATGGCCACAAATAAATATGGCGCTGTTGCAAACTGGTAAAACAATTCGTGGTATATTTACAAATTTATCGGCAAATGTTAGCTAACACAATGCACCTTCACGAAGTTCGCTCTCCCTCCCTCTCCTTATTGTCGTTTAAGCTGCGTGATCGCAACGTACGGTGATGTATTGGGACACACACACGAACCTTTTTCTACACACGCAACAGTTTTATGAAACCGGAACAAGATGGCCACTACCACGAGCGCAGTTTACCATATATTGTCCTAGGCTGTAATACTTCTTATCTGTTGTTGGAACACCGAAGTTCCTGTGTCATGAAAGTTTTATGTGTGTAGAAACAAATTGGTGTTAATCCCAATAAGCCACCGTAAGTAACAACACGCGTTTCCTCCCATTTGTCCCCCAGTCATCCCGCTTGTTCCCTTAGTTGATGATGACGTCATTAAATAACGCAAGTGATTGTTGCTTTCCGAAAGAATATACTCCTTCCGTAAGGAAGTATATTGCTGTAAGGTGCCACTTTGACGACACTGGCAATGAAATTCAAAATTTGTACTACCTTTGTTAAGGAACGCATCAGTAAACTTACTTTACTTTTAATTACATTGCACTGTAGTGCCGTTCAGGTTTTACAGCAAGTACATAATACTCATTAATAAAATTACCAGTAGTAACAAGTATAACAAAATATAACGTTTTGTAACAATTCGTTAACAAAAGGTTAAAAAAAGGGTTAAAGGGTTTAACGAGCGTTAACCACTCCTGGTCATCCTGGTCGGGTAAACAAAAGGTTAGTGTAAATAAATAACAATAAATTAGTAACAATAAAAAAGTTACATGTTCCGGTTGGAAGTCACATGATTCTTGGCATCAAGGTAAAATAGTAGTGATTATTTTTTTTTTTCATTCCACCACCCCCTTTCCCTTTCCCTTTGTTGTTCCCTTTCCCCTCCCCTTTTTTTGATACAGGTAATAAATAATGTCATACCATAATAGTGTAGAAAAACAAATAATAATACGGTATACTATATAGATATACTATTCACAGTTAATAAGGACCAGTCAATATTTGGGTTGTCTCGCAATAAAAGTAGAGAAATAATTAGGAAGAGGAAAACTTGGCAAGCCATGAATTTTGAGTTTGAACTAAAGTTCGTTGTAAGTTGAAACTTGCCAGTTTGTGTTAAGGGCTACGTAAGTGTCTAGGCCCTTTTTGAAAGCATTGATGCTGGTAGCATTAACAACTTGTTCGGGAAGAGAGTTCCAAATGGATATGAGCCTATATGTAAAGAATCCTTTGGTACGAGGTCTCACGATTTTAAGGGAATGCCCACTGGTTACAGAGGTAACGTTCATGTCGAACAACTGTTTGAGGGACGGGCCGACGAAGTCTAATACAAAACGTACAGAATATCAAGCGCTTTTCTTTCTGATCAACAATGAAAAAAAGGTAAACTGAAGACCATCTGGAAATCAGCATTCAAAAAGGTGAAAATTTCGCTGCAGGACAAAGTTGTGAAGCTGAAAGCTGATCGGTCTACATTTTAACGATTGGTGATAGCTGTGAGAGCTACGCAAGACATTGATTTGATTGCAGCATTCAGCCAATATGAATTTTCTGTATCACCACCATATTTGTTTGCACCATACGGAAGTATGTGCACCATTGTTTAACTAAAAAGCAAGTTGATAGGTGTCCTGGAAGATCTTCCACACCGAGACATGGTGATTGATCAATCCGATATTGAAATAGCCCCTATATGTCCTTGCTTTCTAACTAGGGTATTGATAAGCCAAAATCGACAAAAACGTGTCAGGATCTTTCAATTCATTTTAATAATCACGTATGTAGAAAGATCCATAAGTAAGTATGATGAAATTCATGTGGTATTCTGCACATACGATCCAAAGTCATTGGAGAATGCCACAAGGATAAGTCGACAGGGAAAACAAATCACAGTTCATTATACGATCTGTGTCTGTTCTGAGATAACCTGAAAAGGACGTTAATTTGCGAATTTTCCTGCCAGAAATTTGTTCTCGTGATCATGTACTAGATTCGTCCAATCACAACCAACTGACAGCGATAAGACTTCAGTAGCGTTTGAAACTGACTGTGGTCTTATCACTTTCAGTTGATTTCGTATCCCCACTGCCAATCGATCTTCATCGGTTAAATTCAATAATAAAGCAGTAATAACTTGTAGCTTCTTACTGGTCGACACATAGGGCTGTAGATCCTTGAAGTTGACACTGGTTCTTGTCGAAACTCACTTCAAGCATTACAATGTCGACACGGTGTTGCATTAATTTCAAATAAAAACGTGTATTTTCCTACCACAAACCATCCTAATGGACTTTCTTTCGAAATACGATGGATGTCGTTCGTTCGTGCTGTCTATAGCAACACAAGTCATCACACAGAATTGCTTACCGCTTCTGCCATCTTCGCCCCTTCGTTAGGCGTAACTCCCGATCAAGTAACATGCCAACAAATTCGGAGCGCCGTTTTGTTATTTTAAAAAAATACATCAACAAATCGTCTTAATAAAAATTATTAATTATGCTTTAATAAGCAATACTGCAAAATTTATACACGACTAATTATTCAAATATTTATGGCTTAACCAAGGAAATTTAGGCCTAATTACTCAAATGTCAGCTTAACCAGGCGAATTTAGGACTAATTACTCGAATTTAAGCCTAATGAATCTAGCAAATTAAGGCCTAATTACTCAAATTTAGGCCTAATTACTCAAATTAAGCCCTAATTACTCAAATTTAGGCCTAATTACTCAAATTTAAGACTAATTACTCAAATTTAAGCCTAATCAAGCAAATTAAGGCCTAATTACTCAAATTTAGGCCTAATTACTCAAATTTAGGTCTAACCAATCAAATGTAGGTCTCATTACTCAAATATAAGCCTAACCAAGCAAATTCACGCCTAACTGCGTGAGCCGCCACCTACAAAAAGCAGAGTGGCAACAAAAAAGCTGTTGTAGTCCTGAGCATGCAGGAAAAAAAATTCTAACCCCCTAGCCAATTCTTGGTGAGACTGACAAGTCTTTTTCTTCTCTCCCAGGGTTTTTAAATCCAGACTGTAAACAAAATCCACTTCCGACCAGACGTTTTGGCTTTCTAGTACTCACGGGTTCGTCTCGTGTTGGAACTTTTTTTTTCTTTTTTTTAGCCACCAGGTATTCACGGGTTGCACGAGATGGATGGATTCAACAACCCGGGGTCTCGAGGGGTCGTTCTCTCTTTTTCTCCTTTCCGCTGTGTTTTCCTTCGGGGAGCTTTTAGAGGGTTTTAAATTTCAACCAATCTCGGAACAGCTTTCCCCATTCTCCGGCCTCAAGATCATGGTAAGGGAAGAGGGAAATTAAATTAAGTTCGGAAAGGGAGGTGAAGGTGATCAATACTTTACGGAGGGACAGAATGTTCAAGGTATATACGTTTGTGGTGAAACGAGAGTACGTACCAAATTGTTGAGATATTTACAAAGGGGAGAAGAAGAAGAAAAAAAATGGTGGTTAACCCCCGGCGACAAAGAGGCAAACGTTAATTAAAGCTCTTTATGCATTACGTGATCTTTAATTCGACCAGTGGGAGTTTGATAAAAATTACGAGACTAAAGGAGGAATTAAACAGGAAAGAATAAATAAAGAATAAATCACAAGGTATAAAGGGTAAACAGCCTGCATTAAAGACTGGCCTTGCGGGGATGCACGATACACCAATCAGAGAAAGAAAGAAAGAAAGAAAGAAAGAAAAGACAACTGCCCCGACTGGGACTCGAACCCAGGACTTCCCGCTTCTGTTAACTTTGTTTACCCTTTAGGCCACTAAAAATTAATTAAGTGGTTCTCGGGCATGGTACTAAAAAAAAATGACGCGAGCGGGCAGTGTTTTTTTTTTACGTTTTATTCGTAATTTTTCAGATGCGGACGATGGTTTTTTTTTTTTATAACAAACAAAACGAAATCAGTAGCTCAAATTTTGTTGTGGAGTACAATATCTATGTTTTAATGACAGGATCAGCGTGCAAAAATTGCACACTTGTTAAAAATCATTCTGTAGAACCAAATTTTTAGTTGTGACATGTCTCTGAATGACCCATCATGGCGCCATCTGACCCATCATGACCCATCTGAGGCGCCCATCATGTAAATGGAGGAAAGAGCTAGTATGGTCATCGGCTCCAGGAAATGTTTGGTGAAAGTGTTGATGCGTGATCGGAATTTTTTTTTAGACAATGTCATGAATAACGTTTCATGCGCTACGAAAAAAAACCCATGCGTGCGCGCCTGAGAACCACTTAATTAATTTTCAGTGGCCTCGCCTTCTGATTTATTCTTCATTTATTGCTCGCGTAATTTCGAGCGTGGAGCCAAGAGGCAAGTTGCTGTTCCTAGTTGTGGAAATTTATGGCCTTTACGTCACCACTGAGAAAGGTTGAGCTATTAAGGTCGGATCCTGCCGGCGGCCATAGCCAGAAATTTTTTTTTTACCAACGCGCAAACCAACTTGCCAAAGTGTTCTAGTGTTTTCAGTGAGTAATAACCAGTGATCAATAACCTTTAACTACCGTGGGTTAATCGCCTTTAACTACCGTAAGGTCAGAAATCGTGAAATTACCAAGTTACAGCCTGCTCCCCCCACCCTCTTCCCCCGGGCGGGCAGGCTGTAACTAGATAATTTCACGATTTCCCACCTTACAAGCATTCTAGATTGTGCTTCTTTTGCTAGAAATGGAGTAAACGCTTTGTAAATTCAATAATTACCATGTTTTATCCCTTTAAGTCGTGTTTTTTCTGCACGAAAATGAACGAAAAAGCAAGAAAAAGCACGAAAAAGCACGAAAATGCACGAAAAAGCACGAACAAGCTTCATACTTAACGCAAACTAAATAAACTACAGTAGTAAACTAATAAACTAAATTCGTGAACAAATGAGAATAAAGGCATTGAGATAATGCTAGGCCTAACCCACCCAGATCACGTGTACACATGAACGATCGCATAAACGCCGAATTTTCCTCGGTGGAGTTCGGCCTAAACAACAGGGTGGAGTGAAAAAAAATTTTTTTTTAATTAATTTGGGCTGGGTATAGAAAAGTTGCCTTGTGGTACAAATTAAGCTGTGTGAAAAGCATTTTGCCCTAGGTTAATATGTAGGTCTGCTCCAAGCCACTTGAAAATCTCGGTTTTGATCCATTTTGCGATATTCGGCCAAACAATTTATAATTTCTTATAATTACAAATTAATTTGGGTTTATTATGGAAAGGCTGCCTTTTGGTACAAAGTAAGCCGTGGTGTTAAAAGCATTTTGCCCAAGGTTAATATTTAGGTCTGCCACGAGCCAGCTGAAAAAGTGACTTTTTCGGACTTTTACGGAATTGTGTATTCAATTCAAATTACATTTCCTAATTCATAATTTTGTTTAAAATTACTTTTCTTTGATTTATTTTGTTTGAAATAAATTATTTTATCGGTCACTTTTATTTCGGATTAGAAAATAATTAGAATGGCTGCCGTTTCTGGATGTTAGCAGCCGCAACCACAGCTGCGTACCAGTGGCCTGATTTTTGGAAACCATTTGGATTTACCACAAACCGTTCTTCCCACAAATGATGGGGTGATGAAATGTTACTTGTTTCTTAAAAAAGGAAATGACAGAGAATTTGTCGAGAACCCCACGGAATTTTCAACTTCTATTGTGTCAAAAGTCAAAGAATTGTGGCACAAGGCATCGATTCCCATTTTAACACGCAAGTGCATTGTAGGGAAGATAAAAGAACTTCATGACGAGCATCGAAATTTTCTCAAACCCTTCAAGAGCCGACAAAATGATCCTAACTATCAAACAAAGCTTCAAAACTATTGCACAAAATGTAATTCCAAGTTGTGTAGTGACTCATCATGCCTCAGCTCCTACCAACGTCAATATTGGACGACCTGATGCTGGGACTGATGACCCAGCATCTTGATTCCCTTGAGCTGAGCTTGGATGACAATCTTAAGTGTGCCCTGCCTCTATTCTTAAACTCACTCACTGTATCGTTACGCTACAATGTATTCTGAAGTCACATCAATTGTAAAGCATGTGCATTGCCTAGCCAACATATTGTTAGTATTAGGCAATCACAATAATAATGCATTCCAAGCCCCATTCCATCCCAGTCCTCCATGACAGTACGTAACATTTGGCATCTTAACTAGAAATTTATTATTATTCCTCCCCAATTTCCCCAGTCCTCCTCACTTAAGTCATCATGTCCTTTTTATTCATTTTTATTCATCCATCACATTAATAATTATTAATAGCTTATTTGGTAAAGTCGTGGCAGGCTGAGCTATGTACAAAATCTTGCATTGACCATCAAATATAGAACCCAACCAAATATGTCTTATTAATTATTAGTTTCCTACATTAAACCATCCCCACATCTTAGTTATATCACGTTAGGGTTGCCCATTCCCCCAAACCTCTTCATTTTTAGTGCATCGACCGGGAAGCGAACCCGGGCCGTCCGCGTGGCAGGTGAGCATTCTACCATTTGCAGTTCGTAAATACGTGGAAGTAAATCATTGCAAGTCTGAGGAAAGTGATGAGGTATCTGCTGCAGAAAGACCATTTTTGGAAGCTCAGAGAAGTTCACGAAAGATTATGATAGGAAGTTATAGATAAGTCATTCATTAAAAAGAGACTGCGAGAAAGTGAAAAACGAAAATAAAACTTTCTAACATTAAAAAAAAAACCTTTGGGTTTTCCGTCTTTAATTCTAATATTTGCTGCGGAACTTCACAACAGCCACATCTAATTCCCCACTGTCTTTAAATATTAATGAAATCAGTTCTTCTTCTGGCACTCAATCTGACAACGAAACTGATTTTGTGAAATAGTTTTGTAGCTAAGAGCTGTTTTAGGATCATTTTGTTGGCTCTTGAAGGATTTGAGCAAATTTCGATGCTCGTCATGAAGTTCTTTTATCTTCCCTACAATACACTTGCGTGTTAAAATTGGAATCAATGCCTTGTGCCACAATGCACTTGCGTGTTAAAATTGGAATCAATGCCTTGTGCCACAATACACTTGCGTGTTAAAATTGGAATCGATGCCTTGTGCCACAATACACTTGCGTGTTAAAATTGGAATCGATGCCTTGTGCCACAATACACTTGCGTGTTAAATTGGAATCAATGCCTTGTGCCACAATACACTTGCGTGTTAAAATTGGAATCAATGCCCTGTGCCACAATACACTTGCGTGTTAAAATTGGAATCGATGCCCTGTGCCACAATGCACTTGCGTGTTAAAATTGGAATCGATGCCTTGTGCCACAATGCACTTGCGTGTTAAAATTGGAATCGATGCCTTGTGCCACAATGCACTTGCGTGTTAAAATTGGAATCCATGCCTTGTGCCACAATGCACTTGCGTGTTAAAATTGGAATCGATGCCTTGTGCCACAATGCTTCGACTTTGGATGTAACACAACTTGAAACTTCAGTAACTGCTGGGTTCTCGGCAAATCTCTCTGTCATTTATTAACTCGCTTCTTTCAATTCTTGATTTCAGTAGGTATGGTGGCGTCGGTGATAATGGCACCAGGAACCCAATCCCTCTTTCTTTTGTTTAGAGAGCTTTACGGAAACGTAGCTACGTTATAAAGCAAAAGTCAATATTGACATTGGAAATTAAGTCTACCCCGGTTTTGTCGTCATTGACTATAATTGCACACCATATTCCTGTTGTGGTAAGGTGCCTCAAGGAAAAGAAAGGCGTGGCGTCGCTTCGTTAATTTCCGTACAATTCTTCAGTAATCGTATTTCTACTGGTTGAAAACGAAAATGAAAGTCATTGGTAACTGGTGTTTTAATCAAACCTCCCATTATTATGTTATACATGAAGTTATTTCATCGTTTCTGGAGCTGTGTTGTCTTTTGTGAAATTTCAATTTAAGCATTTACTATTACCGCCAATAGCTCAGCTTTGCGACTTTTATTTTTTTTACAATTCTCTCCCCCCCCCCCCGCCTCCTCCTCCTCAATCATCTACCAATGATTCCGAGTCGGAAATCAAACAGGGGTGATAAACTAGAAAAAAAAATCTTTAGTCTTTGCCATACCACTCGTTATTTATTACCTCCCATTCGAGCACTGGAAAAATAAATCAACTACGAGAACTTTAGTGGTCATTAACATTTTAAGGAAAATTGAAAATTAGCCAACAGCGAAAATCATACACTAGAAACAACGTAGTTCAGTAAGCCACCTTTATGCACTTACGTTTCGTCGGAGTGGCATGACCCGGATTCGAACCGGCTACCCAGTTCGCCCCCAGATCACTTGCATAGCGCCTTAATCGCTATGGCCACATCCTCCACTGGCATAAAGATAACTCACTGAACCCGTTATAATTTCGTTTGGTACGGCGCTTTCTCTGCTGAACACCATGGAGACATGCAGTGAAGCTAGTACAACTAACTTGTCTGAAAGATAACTCCTACCCTAATGGTCCGATTTTCATTCTGTTTTTTTTTTGCTTTGGCATGGGCTTACAGTTCTCTACAACTTTCCAATTTACACCATTATTCTAACGACCAATAAAGGTCATTTAAACAACGATCACTACATGTTCTCCCAACCCATAGGATATGTATGTACATTTTTTGCGGTTCTCCTCTTATTAGTAGATCTGGAATGGCAGTAGGCTTCTCCATACTTTTGCACCACCCTGTATATGTATATAGTTTCATCAGATTACCCGTTGAATACTTCATTTCTTACCAGGAACAACTCGTTGAAATTAGTAATTCGGAAATTTAAGCTTAACTACAGAAAATGCGTCCGGGTTACCCCGGCTTGGAATTCATTGACCTAGGAGGTTGCCGCAGCCCCGTCGGGGTCGGCTTTTAGAAGATTAGTTGACAAACACTCTCTAAGGGTCTTACTTTTGTGACCCAAAAGTTCTCTGCTTGAGTTTATTGACCAATCCTTGAAAAACTGGGCGAGTCATTACCGGTCTTTCCCGGATCCTTTTTTTGCCCTTCAGCTACTCGTGTCAAATGAATTACGTAATTAAATTACAAATACGTTTGTTTTGTATTCAGTTTAACCGTTATTTTATGTCAAAGATTGCCCTTTTTTTTAAGTGACGCCCGCTACGAAGCAGGTCAAGGAAGCTTAGGCCCGTATTCTGAACGCTGACTAAAACTCGTACTTGACTTGAAATGACGTCACACCTATTTAGTGCCATTCACCACCAGAACTTCTTTTGGATACATTTGGAAGAAATCGGATGGTGAATGGCACTTAATAGGTGTGACGTCATTTCAAGTCAAATGACGTCACACCTATTAAGTGCCATTCACCACCCGATTTCTTCCAAATGTACCCAACAGAAGTTCTGGTGGTGAATGGGACTAAATAGGCGTGACGTCATTTCAAGTCAAGTAGCAGTTTTAGTCAGCGTTCAGAAAACCTACCTGAGCAACATGTGCTGGCGTCTGTCAAACAGCCACGGTAACTTCAGACTGCAAGGATGTATTTCAAATTTTCCACACACATTCTACGCCTCATTATTTTGTGGCTTTAGATTCGTAAATCAATAAAATTCGGTGACGAGCTTAGGGGTTTCCGATTCTCAGATGTGAAAACTTAATGAGACTTCAAATACATAGTGAAATTAATCAAAAATCAATGTAAAACAAGTGGCAGACTTGACACATGAGTGAAAATGAGTGAATCGGTCAATTGAGCCCAGTAAACAGTACAAAATTCCGTATGTGCCCTCATCCTACTAAAGCTAATGCTCGCGCATGCCGTGTTGTCTACCATACAAAAATATACATCAGTGGGGAAGTGACGATAGAGACGCTGTTGATGAAGCCAACGGCGACTCGTAGCAACTTGACGTTGCCGTGGTAACATGATTTTAAGCCTAATTTTAATTTTTTAGGATTAATTTTTTGTAATGCAGTTTTGATTTCGTAAGTAGCAGATAGGCCTAATGGAGAATTTGATTCTACGGTAAGCCTATTCAGTCATGCAACAATGTGACGAGACTATTTTAAACGAAGCTAAAATCCATTTCTTTTTATTGCGTGTTATCTTATGATTCCAAATCGAAGATCAAATGTAATTATTTAATTTAGTGATGTCGAAGAAGTCTATTAGCTGCAAGGAAGTAACGATGTTTTAATTTGCCATGTTCTTTAACTAACTTCTCACACTGAATCTAACGTTGTAAACAGTGGTCGTCAATATCTGGTACCGTTGCGAAATTGAAAAAAGCGAAGGACGGACGGACAAAGTCGATAAAGATAAATTTTCAAGGGAAACACACGGTACTGATATCCAATAGCTATGCAGTTATACAGCATTTCTGGAAGTGATTAATCTCAGTAAGATTTTTTTATTTAGTTGAATACGTTATTATAAAACTTGCTACTAAGAAAATATCTGTATTTATGCTGTTTTCCTTACTAACTTTAGGCTGGAAGGTAAAACAATTAGATTGACTCTTCGTGTGATAGTTGGCTATACAAAACGAATTATAACATGTTTATTTATTCTTCGGAAGTTAATTAAAACTCTGTAAACATACAAATGGCAAACTAACAGGATACCTAGCTGTTGAAAGAGTTGGAATAACTGACCACCTTGTTTTTTGAAAGTCATCACCGGTACTGTCTTAAGGGCGACGCGCGTTAAGTCTCTGCACAAATTGAAGTTGACCACTCACATTCAGGTCTAAAATTATAGGAATTACAGGAATTTTGCCCGCAAATATAGGAGAAATATAGCAGAATTCAATTGTAAAATAGTAGGAAAAATGCAGCAATTTTTTATTGAGGCAGAATAATTTCAGAAAAAAACCTATTCTTATTTTTTATCAGCTTTGTTGCTGTACCCCATCATTATTTTTTTTATTAACTTCAATTTTCTTTTGTTGTGCTCTTACAGCTGTTAGCTTCTCTTGCATAAGCTGATTCTTTACGATGTATCGATTTATCCAGGGGTCATTCCGCCATTGAGGTATATTTTGCATGCCAGCTTTTTTAAAAATTGCATTTTAGTTAACATTAATGATTTTTGGAATAGACGTGTAGAAAACACTTACAGGTTAGCAATCAAAGACACTGTTTACGAATTATAGTATAAATTGCGATTTATTTTTAATTATTTCTTTTAAAAAGTAAACCAAAAAACTGCAAAAAGTCATGTCCCACTAGCACACACAGACCGTGTTCACTAGTTACTGCCCATTAAAATGAAATTTTTTCGTAATTTTTTTTATTCATTTGTTCTATAGGTAACTACAATTGCAACAACACCGAGTTATGTTAAAATTAATGATTAATTTAAATTAAATTAAATTTTGTTTTTCTGTCCCACCGTAATGTCATTGCTACACACGCGTGGAGACCTTTCAAACACGTTCGAATCAGCGCTGTTTTTGTAAATAATTACTCATTTACAATTCGTACACTTTACAACAGTTATTTGCTGTTACGTATATTGTTGTTAATGTTATACAGCTGTAGAATTACTTCGAGTGTTAAAATATTCGTTAGAAAGTGTTGATTAAGGCCGTAGTTCGTGGGCATGAAGTAAATAGACCTAACTGATTTTCTGGCCAAAACAACGTGGTTTGATCATTCCTGTTGCTTGTCAAATAGCAATAATAATAGTAATAGTAATAATATATATATTAAGCTCATCCAACAGCTGTAATAGAAAGGAATACATATTACTAAAACCTTGCAAGCTTTGCTTTGAAAAAAAAACAAAAACTTTTTTAAGAAGTTATGTCACAGCCAAATTATACTCTTTTGACGGAATGACCCCCAGAGCATGGGTTTAAATTCGAAAATAAGTCCAAGACTTATTTGTGGGAAATTACGGTATTAGTAATGGGATGGGTCACAAGTAAAAAATATGGGAAACTGTACGGAAATTTCGTTGAATTATAAGAGCGTCCCTCGATT
Source organism: Lithobius niger (assembly GCA_023313725.1). Classification (NCBI taxonomy): domain Eukaryota; kingdom Metazoa; phylum Arthropoda; class Chilopoda; order Lithobiomorpha; family Lithobiidae; genus Lithobius; species Lithobius niger. The sequence continues at coordinate 9,746 of JAHWFP010017354.1, read as the reverse complement.
TATAAATCCACTCGATGCAACCCTTTGTATCTGCAGCAATTAAAACCAGATTTTGTACATTGATTGCGTTATACCGAGTGGTGGTTTTAACAAAGAAAATTTAAGATCAGACATGTTGCTGAGGAATAAGCTAGGTGGTTAGATGCACAGGTGGTGTGAGCTGCTCTCCTGTTTGCTCGTCAGTAGTTTCCGAAGTGCGAAAATCTGCCGCATCGTTAGTTAGTGAATATCAGTTTTAAAATTTACGTGTGGCTCCCTACTTTCACTCTTGCACAGAATTGCGTAATTTTTGGTATAAATATACCTTCCATCTACTTTATCTACTATCTGGCCACGTTTGGTCGAAAAATTTATTGAATCGGAACGGAGATATTAATTGTTTGAGTTTTGCTGGCGTTAGGACTTTCAATCATCAGCGTGCATGACACATCGATTTGATGATGATCAGAGAATCAAAGAAATTAAACGAAGCGTGGATCGTCGCCAATTGAGTGAGCTAGGCGAACAATATGGCTATAGTCAGAAATTAATGCGAAACTAAGAGCCATGACACACAAAACGTCTCCGAAAAGCCCACGCACCACGACTTTCAGTAAAGAGTGGTCGTGGTAGGGACGCTGCCGGGAGCATCAACTTTTTACACATTTTTTCACATTCCCACATTTTACCTTTTTCACATTTTTCACATAGCCTCTTTTCAATTTTTTTTTTTTTTTTTACATTTTTCACATGCCTGCTTTTCATTTTTGTTTTTTCACATAACTACTTTTCAATTTTTTACCATTACGTCATCGTTTTCATATAATATTACACCAGTTTCACAATTCTTTAGTAAAATTTTTTCTCTTCCTGGAAATTTTTTGTTCATTTCGCTATAATTTCACTCGACATGGCGAAAACGAATTCAAAGCGACTCTGCCCCTATTGTGTGCGTGGCGTATCTTCAAGTCCTGTAGTATTTGTTGATCGCTACGTCTTCCTGGAGGGGGCGGCTTTAACCGACGGCCGCCAGTGTTTTTGTAACCATCTTGGATATCAACAAGACACTCTGCTACCAAAAACGTACAATCGGTTATCTGTGTTCGTTCTGCGGCGAACTCAGACAGGTCGTGGCCACTACAAACCAACCAATTTAATTTTTTTGTGAAGGTCTAACCGCAGACATGCCTAAACGTAATTCCTGGCCTAGAATTAGAGCGGATGTTTTAACTTCGTTTGTGCGTTTTATCCCTTTTTTCCACACCAACACTCGCATTTTCCCCATCCCCCCCCCCCCCCCCCATTTTTTCGTTTTATCACTGGCAAATTTTCACATTTTTCACGTTTTTTCTCACCGGCAGCACATCCCTGTGAATGGACAAATTCAACCGATACCCCTGCCATACGTGCATCTTGTGTTTTTTGTTGATGTTATGTGCCTGTTTGTCTTTTGCTGTCGTATAATTCCTCCCTCTCCCCCCCCCCCCTCCAAACGGGGATGGTTTATCACTATTTTCTCACTTCACTGAAAAGTAACTCAACACAAGAACGATGATGCTTCCCGCATTTCCGCGCTGCAATGCAGCAAAGTCAAACCGTGCTTGCAGCCCGGATTTCAAACAAAAAGCCAGTAACAAGAAACGGTTTGTCATTACACTACGGTACTTAGAAATAGTTTTTTTTTTTCCCGTTTCGTTTCGGTCTTCCGTCGTTCCTTCTTTTCGCTTTTTTTTTTCTTTTCTTTTGGGAAGCTCGTAACTCAGGACAAAGGCGTTGGCAGCAACATTTATTTTTCCGCCTCCCACACACCAACAGCCAAACGTTAAGCTCCAGATTTATCGATTCGGAATTGCTAAAATCGTCGCCCACACACGGCCGTTAGCAATTTGTGGCTTGTCAATTGAAGTGTGACTAGTTACGCAACTTGACAATGGAAAAGAAAAAAAAACGCAAGGCAATCGCAAATTTTTTAAAGTGTGGTGCGAGACCTTTACAAAACGAGCTATCTTACATTATAAACCAAAGTCTCATAGCAGAAATGATGGAACAGCAACGATGACCCCTGAAAGGGGAACAATGAAAACGTGTGAGTGTGTTAATTCTTTGGCATGAAGTTGAAACTGGGACGTTGTTGCCCTGAAAAGAAGTTGAAATTGGCACATTGTTGCCTCGACTAACAATTTGATCTAACAATTATCCTTCTAACCAAACACCGTGGAAAAACTCAAGGGCAAGTATTACATGACGTCATGCACACGGTACGCATGCCTTAAGCCACAGCGAAAGACTGGGAGGGGGGGGTGAGCTGTTACCATTACGCATACGATTACGCATTAACTTAACCTAAAAGAGAATTTCTGGGGGTGTTTGCCATTAATTCAAATAACCATCCACATTCAACTACGTATAGCAAAGGGAAGGAAACCAAGAGGAGAGGGAGAGGACGGGATAAAAGGAGGAGGGGAGAGGGGAGGGAGCGGATTGGCGGAAATGGGGAATATTACACAAACAAAAATCGACTGTTGCAGTGAACGATCAGGCAGCATCGAGCAAATACTGGGAAACAACCACGGGTCAAACAAATCCCCGGGCGAAGCTGGGTATGATGCTAGTGATTCTACAAAGGTAATGAAAAAATGTTGCTTCAGTCAATTCTTGGTAAAAAAAACAAAAACCGCAGAAATTAAACAAAATAACTACATTCAAAATGGCTTTACATTTATTTCAGCTTACCAGTACAGCTATCGCTTTCTAGAAGTACAAATTTATTTTGCAGCCAATTCCATTTTCTAACTGTTCGGGTAAAAATGTTCCCGCTAGGACAGTCTTTTCCTGAATGCCTACCTTTTTGACAATTTTGTCCGTTTTGACTTTGACCGTTTTGATATTTTTTACCATTACAACAGTTTTGTCCATTTTCACCATTTTGATGTTTTGACCATTTTTACCATCTTATACCCCCACCTTTTGATATTTTGATCTTTTCAACCATTTGACCAATTCGACCATTAAGACCATTCTTATCATTTCGATCCGTTTGTCCTTTGGCCACTTTGACCTACTCACTGTGTTACCTGTTTTGACCACTTGGCCATTTTGACTAATTTAACAAACGTTCTTCTGTCCTTTTTCGAATGAACGTAATATGCCATCAGAATCAGGACTAAGGCGGTATTCTGCTGGATTAAAAAAAAACCATAAGAGTAAAGAGACCCCATCAAGTTTTCGCCATAGAAAGTAGTGATATCGAGCCGAGATGGCTACCACCTTTCCGCCTCAACCATGATCACTCAATCTTAACAAACACCTTGGTGATTGTCAGTTAAGCTTGAGTGATCACGATTCGGACCACAAACTTGGTGGCAGCCATTTTGGGCTCTGATATCGCTACTTTCTATGGCGAAAACATGATGGGTCTCTTTACCCTTATGGTTTTTTTTTTTTTTTTTTTGTATGATTACAGTTTACTGCCTTTCAAAATACTGTAAAATAATGACAGTCTATGGTTGTGGCATGTAAACGACCCTACGGATATTACATTGGAATTGCCTAGAAAAACTGTCCGTCCCTGTGTTTAGGTGCTATGGCTTCGGATGGGAGCGCGGTAAACCTCCAAAGTCAATGGTTTTGTTATCGGGATAAAAAAAATGTTATCCCGATAAAATTGTTTCAATTATCGCGATAATCGATAATATCTCGATAAAAGAAGTTTTGAGGCTGGAATAACCATTTTAATTTTGATAATTAAAATGGTTATTCCATCCTCAAAATTTCTTTTATCGAGATATTATCGATTATCGCGATAATAGAAACAATTTTATCGGGATAACAAATTTTTGTATCGTGCCATCCATAGGTTGAACCATTGATTTTGGAGGTTTACCGCGGTCCCATCCGAAGCCATAGCACCTGACGGCAGGAAGGCCTAAACCTACACTACACGAATCTGAAGTGTGTGCCACTCGCAATGTGGCCAGAAGACATGAAAGTGCACGTGCCATTGTCCATTAGAAACAATTCAGCAGTTGTGCTTAAATATTGTTTTCATTAAACCAACTCTCCTATCATCT